>JACXGI010007045.1:0-39320 GCA_016801175.1 Esox masquinongy
TTAAGACCTTACACTCAAAAAATCAAAGGAATCTAACCTTTGAATGAAAATTGAAGACAAAATTACTTATTTGTCTTATATTACATTTTGTATGAAGACAACATTCGGTGTGATGAGTATGCAATAATAGAGGAAATCAGGAAGAGGGCATATACTTTTTTCACAGCACTAACTGAAGATATTTGGCAGACATACCTTTGAGTGATTTTAGCCTGTCACTGTCTCCAACAATTGAATGAATGATGCTGACGAGGCAAACACTCATGTTTTCTTACATCTGTACTAGTGATGCATCAGGACAGTGGGCTTACAGTTCAGTTTGTATCACGGTTTGTGGGTAATGGTACGGTTTCTGTATGAATGACACATCATGTTAGAAGTGTTCCCACTTGAGTAGCTATGATGGCAATTCCATTCTTTAGGAAGTAAGTACAGAGACAAAATTCTCTTGGCACATGATCGGAATTCCATCGATTAGAACTCTTAATGGAAGTAAGTACAGAGACAAAATTCTCTTGGCACATGATCGGAATTCCATCGATTAGAACTCTTAATGGAAGTAAGTACAGAGACAAAATTCTCTTGGCACATGATCGGAATTCGATCGATTAGAACTCTTAATGGAAGTAAATACACAGACAATATTCTCTTGGCACAATCAGCAGTTGATTCCTTGCAAGGAGAGAAGCATCAAAGCTTACAGAATATACCGTGAGGGATCTCTAGAGTAACACAGAACAATCATCAGTACTTATACAGTAAAAGGGGTGTGGTAAGATACTGCACAGTTGTCTTATGTCAACAATACATAGGTTTTATCCAAAAGGGCACATTGCCCCTACTTCCCCCAAGGGGCTAGGGGAACGTTGTAAATGACAGCCGGCCACATTCCTGAAGAACAAAGGACAGATACCCTTTCTGGTTTTGGCAGATTAACAAATGGTCAGAGAACACAATGATCTACTGATATCATTCAAACGTCTGTCACAAACAAACAAAGACCAGATTTAAATACCAGGGAATAGGAAAGCAGACAATTCTAAAATGTACCGTTATGGAAGTTCAAGAAAATTCCGTAACAGTAGCTGACAGTGGCAAAGCAATGCTTGCAGGCTGTACTTTGTTTACCGTCTTCTTACCTTCATCATGGTATTGAACGCTGAATCCAAAATATTCCCTCATAGCGGATTTGAAAGATGGCGGTGCCTCTTCAAATTTGCTTCTCTCTGTCTCACTAGCGCTCGGCATTGGCACATTGGAGCTGAGAGGATATTTGTTTTAAATTTCCCCACTCTTCATGGGGCCCCTTTTAGGGAGGCTTCCTACTGAGATGTCATTGCAAATCATCCATTGGTTGTTTAAGAGGGAGGGGGTTGCGGTCACTACAATTGCCACATTTTGAGTCATTGCTGTAGAGTAAAGTTTGTCTGCACTCAGGAGCCTCGTAATGGCCTGGGGCCCCAAGCAGTGCCTGCTTTACCTGTTCACAAGCTGCGCGTCTGAATCTGCAACGTGTGTGTAGTCTGCAGCGCGATAAGCAAGTTTTGGAAATTATAGGAAAATGACCGGCATATCGTAATTCCACGGTTCATGTGTATGTATTGAATAGTAGAGGGCGTACCAAACAGTTTGGCAACATGCCGTGTACTGTTGCATCCCTAATCTGTACTAGCTTTCCTATTCTCCCTCACTGTTATGGAGTAGAGCTCTTCTGGTGTGTTGTTTTGCACACAGTGGGGAAGCTCCCGTCTATTAGAGTCTCAACACCACAGTCTCTGACAGTCGCTCATCTGCTGACCTGGTTTTAGCTTTTCCAATAGATTGATACCCACTGAGCATGTACCTCATGTCGACTTCGGCAGCTAACCAAGATGTTATCCCAAACTTGTCCAGTTCTTTGGCCATGTGCTGGGTAAAACGTTACTGAGCTTTAGCTGGGAACAGTTGGTCATCAACAATTATGTTCTCTCCTTTTGCATGTGTCTGTTCGTTCCCAAACATAGTCCTCTTGTCTCCTTGTCATCAAAACGCAGGTGTTGCATAATCTCTCTGAAGTGGTTACGTAGCATGGTCTGTCGGAAAAAGTCCACTTCATATTGATCGGATCAAAATGCTTGAAGGTGCAGCCTGTGTCGAACTATTCGTTTAACTGCTCATTTAATGCAATGGCGTTTGCAGTGTTTGCTATGTTTGTGCCGTTGCCATAGCTGGTTAGGCAAAATTTCTCAAAATGTCTTTCTATTGTCTCTGCTGTTGTGTATGTGGGACAGTGTATCTTGGTGCCACTTGCTAACTTGAAGCAGACGTCTTCGCTAGCAGTTGCAGTGTTAACACAAACTAACATTGAAAACCCATCAAGTTTTTAAACAAAATTAGTCCAGGTATTTAAGTAATTTACAAAAATACCTACAGCACCCGCAAGAAAAACAATTACGGACGTACGATGCATGCCCGTAGCCTCGCATGAAGCGCATATCATTCACCTTTTTTGGAACTGAAAATCGCATAAGTTGGCGATTTTGTTATTGCACATGTCAATATTGCAATTTCGATTATATTTCGATTAATTGTGCTGCCCTAGCACACGAGTAACAGTACTATATTTTATGTTGTGCCGCATCTGCGTGTCTCACAAACATAGAAAACTGTTGAGTGCATTGCAAATGTGTTTTTTGGCATGGGTTGCTGGGTCTGCGCTCTTTGCAGAATGAGGACATTCTGCAAAGGCCGCCTTTCTAGGCCGCTCTCATTGGACAAATTGGACTCATTGGACCACAACCCTGTCTCACAGTGTCAGTTTGGGTCACCGCTTGCTTGGCTCTGGTTTTCCTGTGACAAAAGACGTAGATTTTGTGGTCTATTTATGATCCTCCATCGGTTTCCATTTAATCTAAATTTTGCAGCATCTGCGAAGCGCATCCATTCATTGGGTTCAGTTTGCCATTGCTCGTTGTAAATTGTTTAGTGTCTGAATTGCTCTCCGAGTTGAGAGTATGTACATTTTTCACCCTCATCATCATTCTTCATCATTCCAATACAATCACATGTATATTTGTGCCTGGGTTTATTGCACCCATTTGACCGAGGCTCATTGTATCTCTTATCTCGGGGTATTGCCCATTCATCCATTGATTTTGGCGTATTAGTTAGGAATACAGGGTGAAATAAGAAGCAGGTAAATCGTTTTAGTTTGCAAGGAAGAGGGTGTAGCTTTCAAAATGGCGTATTTATTTTCATTACAAACTCAAATGCTAATTGGTGGTCCTAGTGTGAATGGCTTATACTAATAGTAGCTTATACTACTCAAATCAATCAAATTTTCAAAAATGATATTTATTGATTATTTTGCATTACATGTTTTTACAAATACCCAGCATGAAGCTCCGAAGTGCAAGCAACAATTGTTGATGCACAGTAGCTAGGAAAAACTGTTGTGAAAATGTTGTTTGTTGGACATCAAGTGTACAGTGTCATTTTGAAGCCTAATTTTGAAATTAGGCTACCGAAGGGGAGCTTTAAAGTTGGACAGTGCATCACTAAATATGGAAACCCATTTACTGATGGGGAATATACGGCTCCGGAAAATTAGGAGACCACTGCACCTTTTTCTTTCCTTTCCAAAAAAGTCGAAAAGGAAGGTTTTGAGGAACAGAAGGGTTAAAATTAAGAGACCACTGCAAATTGAATGTTTCTGTTCCTCACTCAAAACTTTACTTTTCAACTTTTTTGGAAAGGAAAGAAAAAGGTAAAGTGGCCTCTTAATTTTCTGGGCTGCTTTATTTATTGAGCGGCATGTCTTCTCCGGAGCTGTATAAAGGAGGCATTCCTCCTTTTGTCGATCATTTTGAGGAGAGATGTCTATACATATTTGTGTCTCTGCTATGGTGGGGAAATAAAAAACACTCACAAAGCTGATTGACAA
This sequence comes from Esox masquinongy, assembly GCA_016801175.1. Taxonomy (NCBI): domain Eukaryota; kingdom Metazoa; phylum Chordata; class Actinopteri; order Esociformes; family Esocidae; genus Esox; species Esox masquinongy. Next base: position 3,923 of record JACXGI010007045.1, read on the forward strand.
TAGGATTGGCCACCCTGTGGTTAAATTTCACTGTATTATTCACCAGGAAAATCTGTATTACAAGATGTCAAATTACGATTTAATTACTGCGATGGCTAGGTTATTTAAAATAGTGAATTTCTGTGTTTTTTTGCTTGTCTTTGACATATAGTCAGTTTTGGTCACCATTGGAAGAGATGGACCAAAGCCATAAAGACATGCCCCTTCACTGCAGCGTTAGGTGGTTAAGTGGCAGGAACGGTCTGTTACGGTTTGTGGAATATTTGGATGCGGTTAAAGCCTTACAGTACTGCATCTGCATGATGCGTGCAAGGCTTTTGTTGCAAAGATAGAGGTCTACTTGTGGAATTTTCAAAATGGAAGATTCCAATACTTCGAGTAACTCAGAGAGCTGTCATCGCACTACACTGTGAGGATTGATGTCATCAAAGAATTAATGGGAGAGCTAAAAACAGAGATCTCAGGAAGATCCAAGACTTCATGAAACATGATCCAATGTTTTCTTTCTTGATCAAGACAGATATTTTTGAGGTGAGAGACTTGTCCCTGTTTCTGTGGATTGGGTCTTTGAAATGCTTTTTATTGAGCTCAAGGTATACTCACTCTGATCGTCTAAATTCACAAAGCTGCGCAAATACCTGGAGGGAACTGAAAGAGATTAGAGTGCACCATTTCCACTACTGGGAGAGCCTACCAGTTATGTTTGGAAGTCTAAAAAAGGTTGCTTTTGGATTCACTTATCAATGCGAACAGATCTTTTCACACACAGTCAATTCTGATCCTCATGCGCAGCTGGCTGACAAAGGACCACACAGAGGCCTGTGTGCCGCTCAAAATCTCCAAATATGGCCCATAGATTACACAGCTTAGCAATGGAAAACAGGGACAAGGACTGCACTGAATCAGTTAAATTCAAACTACAATTTTCAACTAGTATACACTTTATCTTCATTTGATTAAATATGTTAACATATCATTGTGAATGTGTCTGTATTTAGAGGCTTTTGAAATAAGACAGTGGAGAGGAGTAGGCTGATAGGTTATGGTTTCTCACAAGGGACATTTATTATTTTCACTCAAGATATGGACTTGATTAACGTGGAGCTATTCTGAACGAGTCGTCATTCAGTTATGTTTAGGGTTGTTGGTAAGTAGTTGTTTCAGGTGTTTTTGTAAATTGAACGTTGTATTTTGGAAATAAATTGCTTAATGTTAGTTAATTTCTAAATGCAGTTTTATTTTTGAATTTAGTAGTTCTGTAGCCTGAAATTTAAGCCTCACCGTTTCACACGAATGCATTAAGGATGAGACCTTAACAAATTGTCCATACCGCCCACCCATATTCTGAGTATTGTTACTCTAGTTTTTATTCTTACATATGAGTCATTTTATTATTTTGGTTATTGCGTCGTGTTTGAGGTTATGCTTCAACTTGAGTTTTTGCCAGACCGCATAAGCAGAGCCGTCTAAGAAGAGCGAATGTCTCTTACTGAGTGAGTGAGTGACTGACTGACTACCCCTTGTTAAATAGTGTAGTGGTTAGAGAAGCAGACTTGTGAACAAAGGTCCTGGGTTCGTATCTCCTCGCAGGTGAAGCGATGTACGCATTACGCATTATGAATTATTCCGTATAGATGAAAACTTTGCTGGCTAAAACCGTTAGTATCTACATTATAGTAAGCCTGATATAAAACAGTTTACGGTTATATTGCGACTGTTTCTGGTGGATTTTCGAAGTAGCATCCGTGCTTGCGTTTTGAGTCAGGATAGACAAACACATTTGCTGGCTTAACATACAGTAGTTACGGTATAGTAAACCTTAACTGAAACTGTATACGGTTATATTGCGACTGTTTCTGTCATGGAAAAGTTCATCTTCAGTCTCGCTAGCAATTGCTCAATTCTTATGATTATTCCTAGGAAGTTAGTAGATACTAGTAAGCCTATTACTGGCTAATAAGCTGTTAAAACGGCCCATGGCAAAAGCAATACAGTTCATAGACGCTATGGTGGAGGTAAACTTAATAAGAAACGTTAGTCATAACACAATCCTCAATGGAGTCTAGTGACTGCTGAAACGTGTAATGCCATAATGGTGTAGTGTTTAAAGACAGTGCCTCTCATGTGGAAGACCTAAGTTCGAATCTATTGAGAGCAACGGCATTTATTAATTATTTCCTGTAGATTCCACGATTCTCTCGTCTTTTTACTTGATGAAAAAGTCAGTTATCGTCGCCTTTATTGATAGTTACTGTATAAATGTCATTCACGAATGAAAGAAAAAAGAATGTTGTTTTGCCGTGGAAGAAAAAAATACGTTCTTATGCCATGAAATGAAATAGCTTTGGCAGACTCGCTAGCAATTGCTCAATTCTTATGACTATTCCAGTAAGTTAGTAGATACCGGTAAAGCTTATTACTGGCTAGTACGCTGTTAAAATGGCCAGTGGCAAACGGCATACATAGACTCTGTGGTGGAGGTAAACTTAGTAAGAAACGTTAGTCAGTTTAACTGTATCAATGTCATTCACGAATGGCCAATTAACTATTTAAACGGCCAGTGGCAAAAGAGGATTTGTTCAGGATATACAGATGCCGGGTGTCAGTATAGACAAGAGGCTATACTGACAACCAGCTAATGTACAGCTCCGTGGTGTTGTGGTTAATGACACAGCCTTTCACGTTGGCGACCCGGGTTCAAATCTCGAGATGTCAACACTTTCTGTTGCAGGCTGGCTGAACTAGGCTTGCCTGGTTTCTTGTTCTTTCCTATCATTTCTTTCACATTTTCCTTCTGACATCTTTCTACCCCTTCAGGCCCAGACAGACCACCCTGGTGACTCTACACACACCCACAGATGGACGTCTCTGGAGCTAGTGAAGGGAACCTATAGCACTGATGAATCCCCCAGCGACATAGCTGAGATACGCCTCGACAAGGCTGTGCCTCTAAAGGTACACAGGATTATATTGATGTGTCCTATAAAATGTACACTGTCATAAAAAAATAAGTAAATATTCACTGGATTTTACAAGAACCTAATTAAGTACAAGGCACTTTATTTTTTTGGTTGTTATTCTGTCAGGTTCCAATCAATTATTATAATGAGTTTTGATTGAAGAAAGAAATATACATGTTCTACAACTTTTTTCTTTACGACCAGGCTGTTTTATATCCAGTTGGTTGGTAATACTTTTGAATCCAAAAGGGATAAATGGAGGGGCTAGCTATTGATGTTTTACTTTAAGCTGCTTAAAAAGTTTGCCAGCTAAAAATTGCAACAGTGTACTGAATTGGTTTGATACCCATGGTGGAATAAACACTTTCTTATTTTGGAGGACATACAGTTTTGCTCATAAGTTTGCATTCCCTGTCAGAAATTGTGAAATTATGGCATTCATTTAGAAAATTCCTGATCATGCGAAAAAACTGTCTTTTATTTAAGGATAGTGATCGTATGAAGCCATTTATTATCACATAGTTGTTTGGCTCCTTTTTAAATCATAATGATAACAGAAATCACTCAAATGGCCCTGAGCAAAAGTTTACATACCCTTGAATGTTTGGCCTTGTTACAAACACGCAGGGCGACACACAGGTGAAAAAAAGCAATTAAAGGTTTATTTCCCACACCTGTGGCTTTTTATATTGAAATTAGTGTCTGTGTATAAATAGTCAATGAGTTTGTTAGCTCTCAAGTGGATGCATTGAGCAGGCTAGATACTGAGCCAGGGGGGCAGAAAAGAACTGTCAAAAGAACTGCGTAGCAAGGTAATGGAACTTTATAAAGATGGAAAAGGATATAAAAAGATATCCAAAGCCTTGCAAATGCCAGTCAGTACTGTTCAATCGCTTGTTAAGAAGTGGAAAATTCGGGGATCTCTTGATACCAAGCCAAGGTCAGGTAGACCAAGTAAGATTTCAGCCAAAACTGCCAGAAGAATTGTTCGGGATACAAAGAAAAATACAGGCTGCTCTGGAAAAAGACGTTGTGGTTTTTTCATGGAGCACAATACGACGATACTTGAACAAACATGAGCTGCACGGTCGAGTTGCTAGAAATAAGCCTTACCTGCACCAATGCCATAAAAAAGCCCGGTTACAATATGCCCGACAACACCTTGCCTCACAGCTTCTGGCACACTGTAATTTGGAGTGACGAGACCAAAATAGAGCTTTATCGTCATAACCATAAGCGCTATGTTTGGAGAGGGGTCAACAAGGCCTATAGTGAACAGAATACCATCCTCACTGTGAAGCATGGTGGTGGCTCACTGATGTTTTGGGTGTCCAAAGGCACGGAGAATCTTGTGAAAATTGATGGCAAGATGAATTCAGCATGTTATCAGAAAATACTGACAGACAAAATACTTTGCATTCTTCTGCACGAAAGCTGCATATGGGATGCTCTTGGACTTTCCAGCACGACAATGAACCTAAGCACAAAGGCTAAGTTAAGTTGATCCTCCAGTGGTTACAGCAGAAAAAGGTGAAGGTTCTGGAGTGGCCATCAGTCTCCTGACCTTAATTATCATCGAGCCACTCTGGGGAGATCTCAAATGTGCAGTTCATGCAAGATGACCAAAGACTTTGCATGACCTGGAGGCATTTTGCCAAGTCGAATGGGCAGCTATACCACCTGCAAGAATTTGGGGCCTCATAGACAACTATTACAAAAGACTGCACGCTGTCATTGATGCTAAAGGGGGCAATACACAGTATTAAGAACTAAGGGTATGCAGACTTTTGAACAGGGGTCAGTTCATTTTTTTCTTTGTTGCCATGTTTTGTTTTGTGATTGTGCCATTCTGTTATAACCTACAGTTGAATATGAATCCCATATGAAATAAAAGACATATTTTGCCTGCTCACTCATGTCATCTTTACAAATGGTACATATATTACCAATTTTCCAAGGGTATGCAAACTTTTGAGCACAGCTGTATGCCAGCCTTTTCTGCCTTTTCCACTCTCCTTCTACCTGGCTATCAGAAGTATTTCTGGAGGTTATGGTGGTTTTTCAAAATTTCTTTCAAAATTGGTTACTCATCGCTTTATAAATGTTTATGGTTTGTTAGACATTATCACAAAATGTTAACTTGTTCGGTATAAGATATGGACTACTGAGAATTGTTTATGAACTTCAAGTTTTATACATGTATTGGTATTTAAAAGCATTATGGAACTTCACCTGGTCATGCCCCCTTATTTTTTTTTTTAACCCTTTTTGTCTTCCTTTACGTTTTTAGTGTGTTGGCATTATTGCCTACTGTAGATAGGTCTCAGACATGGCAGTTATTTACACTTATTGAGTTGTTACTACACTTTTGTTTTTGCTTGCATAATGTAATTTTGCTTTGATCATGATTGAACTTTAGCTTAGTATAAAACAAATGTTTTTTTGTAGCGTTTCACCTTTGTTTTGGTGTGTTTTTGTACTGCTGAAGTTCAGTATTCTAATTTTTGGTTGGTTTGCTTTGAAAGCATGTCCAATTACGGCACCTGGAACCTCAAGGAAAGTCTTGAATGGAATTACGTATTGCCTTCACTGGGAGCATTTCAGATACTCTGCTGAGCACACAGACCTAGTAGCCCTTTTAAACTCTTGAACTCAACCATCCGTCCTTCTTTTGTACTTTTTATGCCGAATAGTCAATATGCCACTCATGATATTAAGGCATATATTTGATAACCCTGTTTGTCCTTCTATCTCTGTCCTCATCTGACAGACTTGTTTGCATTTAACAGGAGGGTGTGAAATATGCTGTTCGCCTGCGTAACTATGGCAGCCGTACTGCCAATGGGGATGGAGGGATGACCACAGTTCAGTGTTCAGATGGCGTTTCCTTCACTTTCAGTACCTGTAGTCTGAGCAGCAACGGAACCAACCAGACCAGAGGACAAATACCACAGATACTATACTACAGGTAAACACACATTGAAACACACCTTGAATTTTAATTGTGGAGTCCCCATTTCCATTCATTGTCCTTGGCTCCTAAACCTGACCTAAAAAAATTTACCCTAAACGTAACTCCTAACCCTAATTCTATTTGTTATATGTATATACACTACGGGTCAAAAGTTTTAGAACACCTACAGAGACAAAAAAGAAATCATGAAATTGCTTTTTTTAACAAGATTTTATCAATATTTTTTAGTCATCACAGTAGCTGCCTTTTGCAGACATCCGGACACTTTGTAAAATGTAAAGAAAAACAGAATGCAATGATGTGCAAATCATTTAAACCCTATTTTCAATAGAAAATAGTACAAAGACAACATATTAAATGCTGAAACTGAAAAATGTTACTGTTTCTTGAAAAATATATGCCCACTTTGAATTTGATGTCAGTAACATATTTGGGGCATGGGCAACAAAAGACTGGAAAAGTTGTGTAATGCAAAAAAAACCTGGTGGAACATCTCACAACTAATTAGGTTAATTTGCAACAGGTCAGTAACATAATTGGGTATTAAAAGAGCATTCCAGAAAGAATGAGTTTTTCAGAAGTGAAAATAGGGAGGGGTTCACCACTCTGTGAAAGACTGCACAGGCAAATAGTGCAACAATTTATGAATAGCGTTTCTCATCGTAAAATTAAAAGGAGTTTGGGGATCTCATCATCTACAGTACATAATCTAATTAAAAGATTCAGGAATCCAGAAAAATCTCTTTATGCAAGGGACTAAGCCGATATAAACCAAAATTGGATGGCCGTGATCTTAAGGCACTCAGGCAATAGTGATGGCCAAATGAGGCCTTGTTGAATCGACAAGGCTTTCCAGCTCATTGCTTCGCTAAAAGGCTCATTTCTCGAAGCCTCGTCTGGACAGCGCTCACTGAGGGCAGCTACTGTTTGAAATAATTAATAGCAGGTCAAATAATGATTACCCCAATGACGTAGCATTGGCTCAATGGAAGCTTCAGTCATCCACTTCAAGGACTCGCAATGCAAAGTCAATATAGTTAATATAACTATAGCCTACAATGTTTTTTTTTTGCAAAAGCCTGTTCACACAATTAGTTTGTGTATTCTTATTTTTTCCTAAATGTTTGGTTTTTTTATATGCACAAGTAATGGGTAAATACTGAATGTAGAAGTGCACGTTAAATCAGTGAGTAAAGAAATAAAGAGAGACTTCATTTGTGTGTGCTTCAAGTTTACATTTGTTTTGAACTGGCAACGGTGATTTTGTAACTGGACAGTGAGGGGAGAATAATGATTTTGTAACTGGACAGTGAGGGGAGAATAGTGCTTTTTTAACTGGATAGTGAGGGGAGAATAGGGCTTTTGTAACAGGGAAATATCTCATGAATTTTTGTTGAGGAACACTATTTTTTTTCTAGATGGTTTCAGTCCAAAAATCTCACAAGTAACGATATATCTATTCAGTCATCAAACAACTTTTGCCCACTCTTGAAAATGGACATCGTTTCACTTCCTTGTATACTCAAACTGGACTCTAAACCAAAATCGAGCAAATCAATGTTGTACAGTGCTCATGGTATGAGTGACTTGCACATCTGTGAAGGCACCATTAATGCTGAAGAATATAGTTATGCCATTAATGCTGCCATCCAGACAATGTCAATGTTTTTTAGGGAAGGCCTTGCTTATTCCAGCATTAATTAAAACAATTAAAACAATGCCAAACCATATTCTGCACCTATTACAACAGCATGGCACCGTAGTAAAAGAGTCCAGGCGCTGACCTTCCTGCAGTCCAGACCTGTCACCCATTGAAAACATTTGGCGCTTTATGAAATAAAAAATATGACAAAGGAGACCCCTAACTGCTGAGCAGCTGAAATCCTATGTCAAGTAAGAATGGGAATACGTTTTACTGTCAAAACTACAGCAATTGATCTCCTCAGTTCCAAAACGCTTACAGAGTATTGTCAAAAGTTGATGCAACACAGTGGTGAAACAAGAAACCAGGCAAGCCTAGTTCAGCCGGCCCGCAATAGAATGGTTGATTGTGACTGCCCTCTCGAGAATCAAACCCGGGTCGCTCACATGAAAGGCAGTGTCATTAACCACTACGCCACCAACCAACCACTTACTCAGTGCAGGTCGCTGACTCTGGATCTAACAAAAGAGCCCCACTCCATCAAGCCTCTTCCTCCATGTTTGACAGTTGGTGTCAGAAGGAACCGTCGTTGTGACACCAAGATTTAAAATTTTGATTCATCGGTCCATAAGACCTTCCAGACTTCAGTTTTCCACTGGTCGTGCTTCATGGCCCAGGCAATCCTCTTTTTATTATTTTGCCATCTTAGCAATGGCTTTCTTACCGCCATACTACCTGTTCAACCTGCAGCTCGAAGACTTTTAATCTGTGCCTGAAGCTGTTGTCCTGTGAGCCGCCTATCACACAAGCTTTCGACTGTCAGCAGCCTGTCTTCTGATTCTGTTGAGGCATTGGGTCTGTCAGAGTTTCCTCCAGTTTCATGGTGTAAGATACTATACTCATGGGCACCTTGGCTATACTCATGGGCACCATCTTTGTGATTTCTCTGAAGGAAAGACCTAAACTTTTAAGGGTTGTAATGGTTTGTCTTCCTTTGTTGATTTACTTTTGCTTGTCATTGTGATAGCAATATACTACTTCCTGGAGTGCAATACTGTCCAAATAATGCTTAAGAGGGTGTAATAACACAGTCAGTTCCAACACTGCTTTTATACAGACAGAGGGTTTGTAAGTAATCAACAAACGTTGTGGCACCTGTAGGAATTGTTAGCTTTAACTTTAAAAGCTTGTTTTACTTCCATTGCTGCAGAATAGCTGTAGGTTGTTAACCCATTACTTGTTCCCTGAAAAACCCCTTTTTTATAGCTCTGAAATGTATGTTACTTCTCTGTTTTTGGTTACCAGAACTTTTTTTTTTACCACTGGCAGTTTACCGCTCACCATTTCAAATTATTCACTGAACTTGAACTGCTTAATTTTCAGTAATAACTGGGAAAATGGGGATGCTCTAAAACTTTTCAGCAGTGTGCAATGTGGCAGTATTGAGAGAAATTAGCAACTTTACCATATTCAGCCTCTTCTCTACCTGATTGCCAAAATATCACAAATAAACTATGAATGGATCATGCTTTTGTTGGATTTTTTTTTTTTTTTTTTTACAATTTCCAGTGATATTCAGGACTTCAAAATGTTACTCATTTGGAACCATTGGACCAATTCACAAACAACTGTGTATACTGCATTAATGTCCTGATATCTTCCTACACACCCTAGATAAAACAATATGCCGACTATGAGCCAATGTACCTTCATGAAGGGGTTTTCCCTTACAACAGTGCCACTGTTTGGCCAAACTGAACCACACTTTACAGTTTAACTAGGATTACAATGCTGCTTGAAAGTATGTGGACTCTTTTTGCAATTATAGATTGTTTTTAGTGTTCACCATGACATCTATATACAATCAAAACCAGTCTTTTTTTATCTGACAAGTTTAGTTACCAATCAATTTCGTATGTTGGTTTATAGGAAATCATGTGTGTAGTTTAAAAACAAAATTAAAAAAGAATTACTGGAGGTGCCAAAATAAGAGAACGCCTAGTTCATTGGTTAAATTTGGTAGGTAAGTAGAATCAGGTGGTTAAATAATAAGGGACCAAATTAACTAATCAATTTGGATCTTTAGGATAAATGGTATTGAAACCTGGTCAGTTTGAATCAAAAACAACACACCGTGCTGAGATGAATGGAGATGTTTGAGGTTTGAGGACATCAGGAAGAGGGTAGACTGTTACCATCTCAAAAGTAGTTGAGCTCAATCAGTCCACTGTGAGGAAAATCACTTACAAATAGAGAGCATTTAACTTGACAGCCACTTGGCCTAAGAGTGGACATCCTTCCAAAATATCCCCAAGAGCCACAAGAAAAATATTTTATCAGGTCAAATCAAGTCAATAAATTAGGGTTTAATTTAATATTGTATATAAAAGTTATGACTGTCCCTATTGGGTTCACAAACTTTCAAGCACCACTGTTTATCCCTGAGCGTGCAAACTGAGTCTTTCCACCATCTCAAACTGTGTAGGAAATATAAAAACTTGGCTTTCATAATGCCAACCTGTGGTTGTGGTGAACATACTTGCACACATGGTAATAACCATTATAAGGAAAGTTCACAAAGTTCTATTAAGATTGTTTTATTTATGCCTGTCTATATTTATCAATTTTCATGTGGTCAGGGTCTAACAAATACCTATAAATCAAAGGCCTTTGTGTTAAACCCTGACTAGATGAAAAGTCATTAGTCAATAGTGTTTTTTTGGTTTTAGTAAGTCGACTCTACTGTATACTGTCCAAATTGGTCAGACTACCTTTCATTATCACTTCCTATTTTTTTCACTCTACAATGGTGAATTAAGCTTGAGAATGAGAGTTCAGTTGTTGGAGAAAAAAAAAATCCTTATAACGACTGGCTTTTCTCTGTTGACTTGGGCAAACGATAAAACCAAGCACAAACCATAAAACCAAAAATACGATACTGTATTTTCTGCTTCAACACCTAAACTAGATTTTACTAAAAAATATTTAGTCATATAACCAAATACAGGATTTACACTGGTCTAGAACCGCCAGGCTTTTCAGACCCCCAGTATCCGTGTGGTTTAGCTTCGTTAGCATTCAATAGCCTAAAAAAGTATGAATTACAGGATTTGTTTATTTTAATCTATTCCATTAGGAGAATTGTGAATGAATGTTTTATATCTCAGGAGTTATGCAATACATCATGTAGACTATATTTAGGCTTTAGGTCAAAATGGCCAATACATTTCTTAGAATAAAGGTCTAATCATCATAAATGACTGCCTTTTGTTTTTGCTATTCTGTTTTTGCACAACACTCGAATGATTAAACAACATAATTGCATATGGAGTACAGACTGTACATAATGTAGACATTTTCAACAACAACAAATAACTAAATAAAATAAACAATGTATATATTATTTCAATGCGCTACATTGCAAATAAGGTGCTTTCAAATAGTAAGCACTCGGCATTTAACCAACTAATACAATGCACAAACACTCAAAGGCTAAAGAATAATAGGCCTAACACAATTATATGGCCTGTTCTTTTCCAAGTTGTTTTATTCATAGAAAGACAATGCGCCTGTTTTTGTGGTTCACAGCAAAATCATTCATTATTTTCTTGGTATCCAAGGCTTTTCTTCTTTTTAAGTTGCAGTTTCGCGGGTCTCCCATACTGTAGCTTAGGTACATTTTCAAGCACTTGATGCGATCAGTTCACAGAATCATGAGTGCCGATTATTTTTATTCAGCATTGTGGGAAACCCGACTTGGGTTGACCTGAGATAATTTACCGACTGTGCAAACTGTGTTTAGGTGGGCTCAAAAATTTAGAAGAGCAAACCTCTGCCTTCGATTAAAAATAATGCAATACTTTTTTTGTATTAAAATATAGGATCATTTTTAAAAAATGATTTGCGACATGTTGCTGCCATATTTTTCATTATTACACCTCTTCATCCTCATTTTTAAATGAATACCAATTCACCCTAAACACTGATCTTTTATCTGGGAGTATAGCCATTGATGTCATTCAGTGAAGGGTGATTAGCACCTGGGTACAGGTTAACACCTGCCTCGCTAGTGTGATTTTGGCAGATAAAGTAGGAATATGGTGTAAAAAAACAATAGTCTCTAAAGGTTTTCAATTTGTGAGTTTTGCAGTGTTTCTATTTGTATAGACCCGAAACGTCGCTAGGCCTATTTAATATTAATTAGCCCCCCCAAAATAAATCAATGTCAACGTCAGTCAAGTCAGTATATTTTCTCTGTGATTTCTTTTTCTTGTCAACTGTGTCGTCACATCTTAAACTCCTTACAAATTCTATAGAAATTGTATAGATTCGTGTTCATTTAGCAGCATGTTCGGTTAAGTTTGATGCTTTGAACGTAACTCGCTCATCTGAAGTGAGCTCTCTTCTGTAAATGGTATCTAACGTCTCCCTACTATCCACCACACCCATTATCAGCCATTTCTAGTGTTGGGAAAAGTAAATCCTTTCAAGTTCAAAATGTAAATGCACTGAAAAGCAACGGTACGTTATGCTAATCAGTACACTCTTTCAGCTAGCCCACCTCCATTTTTTTATAGAAATGTATGGAGGTTAAAACAATATTTTTTTTTTAGATTTAAAAAATGTCATGTATGGAAATTGTTTTAGGCAAGTTGCAATTCGTAAAATTCGACTTGCTCAACAGACCAGACATCATGTAATATCAAAGTGATCAGTCTTTTATTTTTTTTACCGAAAGGCAAGAAAGGTAGCTACAACTTTCTAGTAGACGCTTCAGAGAAAACTAAGATCTGTCATTTGTAATACAAATAAAAAGCAATTATAATGTAGGCCTCATTCAACAAAATAATAAGGTGGCCAAAAATTGGGGATGGTGGCCGATAATAAGGGGTCATATTTTTTAGCTACGTCACTAACCAAATACCTGAAAATATTATTTTCAGATATGTTAATATTTAATGTTCTGGTAGTTTATATCCAAACTAAACATGGTCAAGTGGCATTTAGCAGTTATGCTGCACACAACTGGAATAAACTACCAGAAGATCTTAGACATGCCCCAAACATATACATTTTTAAATCCAGGTTAAAAACGCTTCTCTTTTCAGGCGCCTATAACTGAGCGCTTAAACTTAACCACACTGTTTAGCCTTACAGCTTTTATAGTTATATATATGTTTTTATCATGTTTTTATTCTATTTTATTATTCTATGTTTTATTATTATGCTGTTATTTTATGATGTGTTTTATATTTCTCTCTTTGATTTATTTTATTAAATTTCTACTTTGCTATCTTTTACCATTCGTAATGCAAGTTCTGGTGCTATCGGAGAAATAACCTCTGTGTAAATGTAACAATCTACGGATGACGGATAATGCATGTTCTTGTGCTGCTGTTTAGACATCGATGTAGCGTATTATTGACGAGTTTATCCAAGCGCTGGAGCGCGTGGATTGAGATACCAGGGTGGTACAGTGAACAGTTATGGTAACTGTAATTCATTGAGGATGAATATAAAATGCATGTACAGACATGGCATAAATGTCCACCTGGAGAGAGCCAAGTAAGACATTGATGCAAAGATTATCTCACAAAGGGTCTGATGGGTTCATCCTAGCGCTGGAATGCGAGGATTGACATACCGGGGTGAAGTTCATGTGCTGACCCCCTAGAGACAGCTGTGTTAGAGAATAGTAACAATCTGACTGTTTTAATTATATTGCATTCTTTATTTTTATTTTCGTTGTAAAGCACATTGAATTGCTTCTATGTATGAATTGTGCTATATAAATAATCTTGCTTGCTTGCTAACATTTAATGATCATTAATGACATGCTAGCTAATATTTTTATGTCACTAATAATCATCATAAACATTGATGAATTGATCAAATGATTACTCAGTACAAGAAGATGTTTTTCAAAATTGCTGTTGTATATGCAAATAATAGGGGGTTCTACAAGATTAGTTAGCCAAGATGTGTTTTTGAAATCAAATTACTTCCAGCTAACAAAAAATATACAAATCTGATTACTGTATTAACCATTGGTTTTTAATTATGGTAGAAGCACACACATCTTTACACATCTCAAAGTAGACCAAAAATGTTGACCAGATAGTACCCAGGCAGACACAAATCACTCTTAGGGCGCTTTTCCACTGTGTGGGCCTCGCCTCGCCTCTACTCGCTTTGGGAGCTTTTCCACTGCATGGTACCAGCTCGACTCGGCTCTACACGCCTCGCCTTTTTTGCTTTTCCAATGGCCAAAAGTTAGGATAGTACCTGGTACCAGATACTTTTTTAGTACCTGCTCCGTTGAGGTTCCAAGCGAGCTGAGGCGAGACCAAAAGGTGACGTGAAAACATGGAAGACTTCTGATTGGACAAGAGTGACTCAAAGCGTGCCACAAAGCAAACAAGCTGTTAGCCGTCCAGTGGCAGAGAATGGTTTTATGAGAACGGCGTGTCTTTGTGGGTCTGTCCCAGGATTCTTTGCATTGAAATGGGTTATGCCAGTGCATAGAACCAGACTCGTAATTTGAGCCATCGTATTTTTCCCAAAACTCCTCTCGGTTTGGACCTATGCACTGACGTTGAAATCACTTCGTTATCCCCGTGAGAGACCCACAAAGATGCACTGTTATTGTAGCCTACAAAAGGACCTTGTCTTTTTCCTGTGGGTTTTTCTAGGCTACCTGGCATACATTGCACTGGTCAAAGTAGTAATGTCAAGCCACACAGAAGCAGTCTACCATGCTTTCTAACCATTTTTGCAGTCTGCAATGTATTAAGACCAAAGTTACTGCTCATGCGTGCTTCCTCGCTACTACTGGTATAAACGCTGCCTTGTGTACAGTAGGCTACTCTTGAGTCAGTCGGTGTGGTATTATAGCCGGCAATTAATAAGGCAATTATTTATACCTTTTAATCGAGATGGAGGGGTATTAAATGTAGGTTGTTTTAAATGTGTTGCTGTTGAGTTGTTACTGTAGGTGTATACACTTAAATCTACCAGAACATTGCAGTTACGTCATCTTTTATACTGCAGGGCAATAATTCTATTCTACTTTTTCACAGTTTTTCAAACAGGGTCTGTTGCCATGTTATCCAGATTTAGTTTACTTTAGATTAGCGACTTTACATAAAAACTTGTCAATTTACAAGAAAATTGGAGTTCATTCAATAGATTTTTCGGTTCACTGCAGGGTTTACGTTAGTAAAAAAAAAAAAAAAACAAGCAAATGCTGGCTTTTCACCGGAATCAGGTGTATGATATTGTTCCCGTGTGTGTCGCGTTGGAGGTGGCGTCACGGCAGTTTTCCTGTGATGTCACTATGGGTGGGTACAGGGTACAATCTGCAGTGGAAAACGAACTAAGGTGAGGCGTGTAGTGCACGCCTCGCCTCAGTTCGTAGAGTCAAGCTGGTACTATGTGGTGGAAAAGCTCCCAAAGCGAGTAGAGTTGAGGCGAGGCGAGTACAGACTTCTTTGCCAGGCATTTTTCATGGATTTGCTGTGATGTCGCATGTTGTTCTAACCACTGTCTTACTGGACTTCACAAAGTTGGCCCTTTATGCTAACTCTAATGACCACTATAAAAATTACCTTAAAATCAACCGGTAATCCGATTGACCTGACTGATGGTGTACAGGTGTCTCATATGTGCCTCCCTATAGGGTTGTAAGGAATAAGAGATTGCTGAACACCTCAGTAAAAAGGTGGTTAATGTAAGTCCATTGGAATATAGAAGGTAAGTTAACGTAGGTCTGTATCTCTTTGTCTTACACGCGCATGCGCGCGCACACACACGCACACACTTAGTGAAACAAATGAAAAAAACATACTTGCAGTGTCCTATCACTGCGTTTTCCATTGCCAGTGTTTTTATCTATGGCCTTAGAGAGTAGACTGTTGAGTCAGAAGTCTGTATGGCCTTACACATACAGACATGAATTTCCCCTGCCAGACTATTTTCCTATCATGTTAACACTCCATGGCTATGTCTGTGTCTATGGCTTTAGACAGTGGACTGTGTATCAACAATAACTCCGAATGGCCTGGCCAGCGGCACATGTCTTAAACATGTCTCCCAATACAGTGTTAACACTAGAAGCGCCGAGCCTTTCACACCTACTAGAAGCGCCGTCAGAGGTCATTTTGACCCATGCCTGTTTTGAATGGGAGGGTGTTGCTGACACACAATGATCGGTAGATGGCGCATCTTAGCCTTGCAAATGCATTGCCCTAAAAGAGTAAATAACATGTTCACACCGTTGTATATTCATCAACAAAAGAGTTAGGCCTATAAAACAATTTGAAAGTAAAATAAATTGTATTGACTAACCTTAAAATATGTTCTAATATTGGAGTAAGCCTAATAGCAAGTGCCGAAAGTCGGGGTGCCAACATAAGCTATTCTGGCCAGGGTTTACATTAGCCGGCTTTCAGGGTTTACAAATGCCGGATTTTAGCTAGTATTACGTGTAGGCCTAGTTGTCCAGCAGATGAATATAACAACGGCCAAAATGTCCGGATATGCCAAATAAATAGATTAAAAGCATATTAAAGCCTTATATTGTGTGACCTATATATGTTGCCAAGAAAATATGTTTAATATGCAATCTATACGTTTAATATGCAATCTGACAACATATATTTATATCCATATATTTTAATTGGCATTATCTAATTAGGAAATATGGTTGGAAATTATAAAATTTGAATATTAGCCAAAATATTTTACACATGCTTGGGTGTTTTTCTTTTATCAATCAGAGTCGATGCCACAAATTAGCGACTGAAACGTGTTTGTCTAATAATAATAATGTTGCGAAATTGGGCTACATTACGGTGTATTGCAAAACAATTCTAAACTAGGATTAAACATACTGAAATTAAGAAGCAAACGAGTTGCAGTAAATGATCTGAGCCTAATAACTTTCCAAAGCACGCCGTCAATTCACGCAGCTCATGGCTAATAAGCCAGACAAATTTAGGATTGAGTTCTGGATTGCCGCTGAGGTCGAAACAATATTATTTATATATGTTGAATGCACTTCCTTATCTCAAACAAATCAATAGCAGGCCAGCTGGGCAGCATTTATCCGACAATGTCATTTTGCATCTTGGGGAAAGGAAGACATGTATCCACAGATGGTCAGACAATTTCTTCACCACCTTGCCACTGGCAAGCAATCTTTTTGCAAACAAAACCACAGTTGTTGGTACAATTAATAAAATCAGATGAGGAATGTACACCACCCTGTGCACAGGCACTGTCTGAAATAAATTCAAAAAGAGTTCTGTATATTGTAACCAGGCTTTTTTGTGGCATTGGTGCAGTGAAGGCTTCTTTCTGGCAACTCGACCATGCAGCTAATTTTTGTTCATGTATCATCGTATTGTGCTCCTTGAAACAACCACACCTTTTTCAAGAGCAGCCTGTATTTCTGCTGAGGTTACCTGTGGGTTTTTCTTTGTATCCGGAACAATTCTTCTGTCAGTTTTGGCTGAGATATTTCTTGGTCTACCTGACCTTTGCTTGGTATCAAGAGATCCCCAAATAAGTGATTGAACAGTACTGACTGGCATTTTCAAGGCTTTGGATATCTTTTTATATCCTTTTCCATCTTTATAAAGTTCCATTACCTTGTTACGCAGGTCTCTTGATATTTCTTTTCTGCTCCCCATGGCTCAGTATCTAGCCTGCTCAGTGCATCCACATGAGAGCTAAAAAAGTCATTGACTATTTATACACAGACACTAATTGCAATTTAAAAACCCACAGGTGTGGGAAATTCACCTTTAATTGTCATTTTCACCTGTGTGTGTCACCCTGTGTGTCTGTAACAAGGCCAAATATTCAAGGGTATGTAAACTTTTGATCAGAGCCACTTGGGATCAGGGCCAAATGTTGTTCAATATCTGTGAACAACATTTTTATACATCCTAGTGGTTAATTGTAGGCTATATACATGATAGTGTATATATAATTATAGTGTACATATAGTGTACATGATAATTAGATCAGATTCAACTTTATTGTCATTGAACAGTGTCATTGAATCGTGTACATGGTAGTGTAAAGAAGTTACTTTTAGGCCATCTATATGCATTTACAAGGCTATAATTCGTCTTTCACTTTTCCAACAAATGTTTTTCATTTAAATTAGTCAGCAGAATGAACTCTTCGCAATCCTTGCTGGGTGAGAATAATAGGCTCTAGGGCTGTCGCAATTATAACTGCCTGATCACAATTATTTGAGCCTGATCTCAATTATTTTTATACACAACAATCTTCTTGCACAATATTTTGATTCCAAAATCATGTTTCCAATCTGAATAAGGGATTTTAGGCCAATGTTAGGAACGTCTCAACAAATACCACACAAATTATGTCAGTTTCCATAGGATGTCTAGCCCATACTTGCAGAAGAGTGTTTGACATGCTCTACGGAAAGTTATAGGCTCAGATCATTTACTGAAACTCGTTTGCTTCTTAATTTCAGTATATGTGAACCTAGTTTAGAATTGTTTTGCAATGCACCATAATGTAGCCTAATTTCGCAACATTATTATTAGACAAACATGTTTCAGTCGCTTATTTGTGGCATCAACTCTGATCACCAAAAGAAAAACACTCAAGCATGTGTAAAATATTTTGGGTAATATTGTAAGTCGAATTTTGTCATTTCCAACCATATTTCCTAATTAGATAATGCCCATTAAAATGTATGGATATAAATATATGTTGTCAGATTGCATATTAAACGATGAAACACTTTTGCTTAGTCACATGGCCAAACACATAGTAATGTATTACTGTATGAGCCAAAGGAGGCTCGCTGTTTTCTTGGCAACACATCATATAGGTCACAGAATATTATGCTATTCAATATGCTTTTAATCTATTTATTTATTTTTTAAGGAGAATTACAGCTTTAAAAAATAAAATAAAAATGGTGGATAGCGCGTCTGGCAGAAATTCGGGCAAATAGCTTTAAATTAGCTTTTTCTGTGGTGATTTTTACATAAAAAATACTGGGAGATAAAGCATGCATATCTAGGAGCGTTCCTCAAAGGAGCTTCATGTAAGTTTATCGAGTGCCGCAAAAACAGTTTTTTTTTAGGTAGCTCTGGGTCAAATTGACCCCTTCCGGCACTTCTAGTGTTAAAAGATATATAGTACAAGATGGTGGACATTATGGCTGACCAGTGTAAAAATTATGGATGCAAAAACTTCATTTGTGAATAACATTATGGCACAATGAAAATAGACCACGTATACCTACCACACAGACACCAGACCCAATTCCTCCACAGGGGGCGCCACAGGCTACGCCCTAATGCATTTTTTCCAGAGTGATGCCATTTCCACCCAGATTGATCTAGAGTGTTGATTCTTTGTCTACATGCCTCATTCCCCAGGAGGTGCAACACTGCAAGAACCTATCATGTCTGCCATATTGGATATTTTGCACTGTGAAAGTTTAAAGAAACCTATGAAAATTTTGTTTAAATCAACAATAACTCTGATTGATCTGGCACTCCGCATACGTGTCTTATACATATGTCCCTATAGTGTGTTACAAACTAAGATATATATTACAAGATGCTGGACAAAATGGCTGACCAGTGTAAAACTTATGGATGCGTACACTTCCTGTGTGCATTACATTATGGCACAATGAAAACACAGACCAGGTATATTATTCACACAGACACCCGACCCGATTCCTCCACAAGGGGCGCCACAGGTCACGCCTTAATGCATTTTTTCCACAATTATGCCAATTCCACACTGAAGATAATCCTTTATGCTAACTCTAATGGCCACTAGAAAAATTACCTTAAAATCAACCGGTAGTCCGATTGACCTGACTTTTGATGCACAGGTGTCACACTTGCCTCCCTATAGGGTTGTAAGGAATAAGATATAAATAGCAAGATGGCGGAACAATGACCTCAGTGAAAAGGTGGTTAATGTAATCCCAGTGGACAATACGAGGTAGGTGACACAATGAAGTAACCGACTTCTATGCTGTCTGTATCTCTTTGTCACGCACACACACGCGTACACACTCTTAGTGAAACATGAACATGAAAAAACATAGTTGCAGTGTCCTACAACTGCGTTTTCCATTGCCAGTGTTTTTGTCGATGGCCTTAGAGAGTTACCGTTGAGTCAGAGGTCTGTACGACCGTACACATACAGACACTAATGTCCCCTGCCAGACTATTTTTCTGTGCTTAGCCTATTGACCAACTACCATGCTGTCTATCTAAAATGTACATTACACCAGCAGCACTTTCTTACCCAACCACTCCATTGGCTCCAGTGCAAGACGCTATACCTGAATTTAGCCTATGCAAATTGCCTTATAACAAAAAAGTAGCAGCACTTTCTTAGCCACCCACTCCATTGGCTCCTGTTCAATACCCTGTAAGCCAAATATGGTTATGTAAAATGCCTTATAATAAAAAAAAACTAGATACTGTGGGTTGGAACATGGCTTTTGAGAATAACTCACTAGGGTATAAAGAAATATGAAGTGTCAATTAATGAGGGAAAATAGAGGGTATAGATAGCCGCACTTTCGTATTCACCCACCCCATTGACTGCAGTACTCTATACTGGAATTTGGCCTATACAAATTGCCTTATAACAAAAATACTAGACATTGTGAGGTCTAACATGGCTTTCTAGAATTAGTAACTATGGTGTAAAGAATCCATATAAAGTGTCCATTCATGGGGGGAAATAGAGGGTATTCTCAGCTGCACTTTCTTAGCCACCCACTCCATTCTCTCCAGTTCAATACACTGTAAGCCTAATAAAGCTATGCAAATTGCCTTATAACAAAAAAACTAGACGTTGTGAGGTCTAACATGGATTTCTAGAATTATTAACTGGTATAAAAAATTCTTATATAGTGTCAATTTATGGGGGAGAATAGAGGGTATACCTAGCATCACTTTCTTAGCAACCTACTCCATTGGCTCCAGTTCATGACTCTATTCCTGAATTTGGCCTATACAAATATCCTTATAACAAAAACACTCGACATTGTGAGGTGGAACATAGCTTTCGAGAATTACTCATTAGGGTGTAAAGAATCCATATAAAGTGTCAATTCATGGGGGAAAATAGAGGGTATAGCCAGCAGCACATACTTAGCAACCTACTACATTAGCTCCAGTTCAAGACTCTATACCTGAATTTGGCCTATAATAGCCTTATAACAGAAAAACTAGACATTGTGATCTGGAACATGGCTTTTGAGAATTACTAGGGTATAAAGAATCCATATAAAGTGTCAATTCATGGGGGAAAATAGAGAGTATAGCCAGCAGCCTACTCCATTGGCTCCAGTTCAAGAATCTATATCTGAATTTGGCCTATACAAATAGCCTGTTATGTTATGCTGATTCTTTTTGTACATGCCCCATTCCCCAGGAGGTACAAAATTGCCTCAATAACCTATCATGTCTGCCATCTTAGATTTGTTTGTACAGTGATAATTTCATGAAACCTATAAAAATGAACTTAAATTCAACAATAACTCTGTTTGATGTGGCAAGCAGCATACATGTTTCTTATTCATGTCTCCCTACAGGGCATAAAGAGCTAAGAGATTTAATGCAACATGGGGGACAAAATGGCTGACTAGTGTTAAAATTATGGATGCATGCACACTGTGTGTACGATAAATTATGGCACAATGAAAATATAGACCACGTATAACAACCACACAGACACCTGTCCCTATTCCTCCACAGAGGGCGCCACTGGCCATGGCTTAATTTTCTTCCACAATGATGCCATTTCCACTCCGATTGACCTAGAGTGGTGATTCTTTGTGTACATGCCTCATTCCCCAGAAGGTACAAAATTGAATCAAGAACCTACGATGTCCGCCATCTTGGATTTTTTGTAGTGTGAACATTTCATGCAACCTATAAAAATATACTTAAAATTAACAATATGTCTGTTTGACTTGGCCAGCGGCATACATGTGTCTTACAGATGTCGCCCTATATGGTGTTAAAAGCTAAGAGAAATAATTCAAGATGGCAGACAATGTGGCTAACCAGAGTAAAAATTATATTGATGTTTGCCATGGGATTATTTCAGTTCCCATATGCTTACAATGTTGTTATGGCTGCTTCCCCCATGCTCACCCTGTCACAGGAGGACCCTGTCCAATGGTTGCTTGCAACTATATTTTATGTTTGTATTGCTTATACTGTAATTGTTTTTGCAATCTTTTGTATTCTGTGTACTGACAAAAGTATAAGATTTAAAAGTAGCCAATAAGGGAATAACACCGGTGTTTAAAGCAATATACTTTGTCTTGAGCTATCTATGAGCATCTTTTTTGTCTGTTCCCTGTGGGGGTTTTTTTTTGTTTGTTTTTAATCATTGAACCTAAACTGTATGTGTAAACATTAATACGTAGTGTCCAGCTGTAAAAGAGACCTTTGTCTCAGTCTGTGTTCCTTGTTGAAATAAAGGTTTAATAATAATAATCTAGGCATGATTTAAGAGGCTAAGTGTAACTCAATATTATTCACTTTTTTCCAGGTAAAATCAGATGTCATACTTTTTTGTGAAGCTAGCTTTTTTTGCCTCAAATTATTATTCTCTTTGCAATTTGTAAAGTAGAGGAAGCTTGCGAAGGGGCCCTGTTGTCTCTAAGGTTCAGGCAACAGCAAGTAGGTAGTGCTCTTGTTCCAGCCTCTTGCACAAATGAATAATGTAAATCGCTGTAACAAAAAAATCACCCTCCCAAAAAAAACATTTCTGAAAAAATGCCGCCAACTCGTTACTTTTCACCTGCATTTTTTTTATTACAGGGCCAATTTTGAAATAAGAGCTTCCCTTTAATTCCTTGTGAATGTTAACAACCATGAGTCAGTCCATGCCCTGATATTTCCATCATACAGTACAATCCCAAAAAAAAGTATTTAACATATAGCAAACTTAGATCGTGTATTCCGATTGGAATTGTCTCTGTACCTCAGCAATTAAATATTTTAGTATTGGTGTGTCTGTTGGTCAAAGTGCACACTTTGATGTAGCTGGGACGTACTGTCCCCCTGCTGCCTTGGCATGTGCATTTGATGCTTTGTCGGAATGTCTGGTCCCTTTTGTCCTCTGAGAGTGTTATTTTAGGCGATCTAAATATTGACTGTTTAACCCCAGTCAATGATAAACTAAAAAGCTTTTTTAATTTGACACATTTATGCGTTGCTTACATGGGGGATGGAACTTTGACAGTTGGTAAAACATTAATTGTTGAAACGGACAGAAATAAAATAAATAAAAGGTTATAGGACATCAGTCCTATACACATATAGAAAGTAGTAGACATTACAACTATTGGAAACCCAGACAAAAAAAATAAATAAACTGAGTACACACGTACTTTGTGCCTCATATTCATCTTTTAATTGTATTTTGGTATGCTTTGAGTGAACATCAAAAACATTTTTACTTTTCTGCCCCAATACTTGGAGCACTGTAGGTCAGGCCTAATTGTTCCATTGACTTTTGCTGCACCTTCCATTTGGAATGATTTTCAAGATCATTTTAAATTGAATGAATTGTTGCCTCTTGGGCAATTCAAAATGATGTTAGAGGAATATATTCAGAAAGTGTTTGTGTTTTAGGGTTACGTGTGTACTCAGTTTATTTTATTTTTTTGTCTGGGTTTCCAATAGCTGTAATGTCTACTACTTTCTATATGTGTATAGGACTGATGTGTTGATGCAGAACTCATTTGCAAAATAGTTCTATGGTCTCAGCATGACCCCGCTGATAAGTCAAGGTTAAATTAAAAAATAAATCTGCGTATGTGTTTTTGCCTGCAGGAGTGAGTATGACGGGGATCTGCAGTCCCAGCTGATGAGCAAAGCCAATGAGGAGGACAAGAACTGCAGCAGGGCTCTCTCTGTGGTCAGTGCAGTAGTCAGAGCTGCCAAGGATCTACTTCACAGGGCATTTGCCGTGGATGGTAAGAACTGACTGCTCTCTGTTACCTAGCAAACAAGCAAGTTCATTCATATAGCACAATTCATACATAGAAGCAATTCAATGTCCTTTACAAAGAAAAAGAAAAATATAGAAATACAATAGAATGAAAACAAATAGTAGAATAAAAACATCAAATAGGCAATTCGATGTGCTTTACATAGAATACGAAAATAGAAATAGAATAAAAACTGGTAACACTATATGAAGGGGTGTGCATAAGAGTGACATGACACTTGTCATAACCATGACATGACACATGAAGGAATCATTATGAACATTTATGAATGTTGTCATTAGGTGTCATTTGGTCAGTTATGTCATTTTTTATGCAAGGTTGACATTGTGATGTCTTTATGACAACTTGACATTAACCACCACAACATTAGATTAGATTAAACTTTATTGTCATTGAACAAGTACAAGTACAGTACAACAAAATGCAGTTTGCGTCTAACCTGAAGTGCAAATAGAAGAGGGCAGAAAATGTACAAGTATTAAGAAAGAAATTGTTCCTGAGCCTGCTGGTGCGCGAACGAAGAGACCTGTACCGCCTGCCTGATGGAAGGAGGGCGAACAGTTTGTGGCATGGATGTGAAGGGTCCCTGATGATGCTGCGTGCTCTGTGCAGACACCACTTGTGCTGGAGGTCTACGATGGCTGGGAGTTGGATACCAGTGATGTGCTGGGTGGTTTTCACCACCCGTTGCAGGGCCTTACGGTCGGCTATGGAGCAACCGCCAAACCATACTGTGGCACAGTTAGTCAGAAACATAACCTGTCATAAACATGTCATTGCAGGCCTGATTATCATACTTGAATAAACAATTTAGCTTTATGTTTTAGCATTAAATACAGCTGTCATATGTGGTTGGTTTTGACATTGGCTGTCATGAGTGCATTATAATTGTGTCATGAATATTTTCCCTGACCTCAACTAAAGTGGTACAATTTGGACTTGTCATAAAGATGTCATTAAGTGCTATTACACTGTCAAAAGCTTTTATAACTGTGTCATGAATATTTTCCTTGACCTCAACTACAGTGGTACAATTTGGACGTGTCATAAAGATGTTATGAAGTGTTATAACACTGTCAAATGCTTGTATAACTGTTATCCTGAATATTTTCCTTGAGCTCAACTACAGTGTTGAGGACAAGGAATAAATAATACTATTTATTATAATAATAATATGTATAAATAATACATTATTTATAGATAATGTTTAACAAATTACCTTCATGTTAACACGAAAAAAACATGACTGAGCCAGCTAGCAAAGTGCTAACCGGAAATAACAAACACTTGGCCCCAGTTAGCATACAGCTAACCGGAGCTAGCTAATAACCAACTGAAGCCAGCTAACAACAAGGAACTAGCTAATCGCTAACCCTTACAGTGCAACATTTGCAAAGTTCCTAAACAATATAGTTACACAATTCAATTATATTAATCCAAGGGATATTGTCATGAGTGTTGATTTCAAAAATAAAAATGTTTTTTTTTTTTTGTCAAAGGAGTGCACGACCATCATTGGCATTTTACATTCAACATAGGTTTTCTGTTTGGTCATAGTTATAAAATTACTATGCTTTTCCAATCCTCTACATGCACTTTAACAGGCAAGTTATCAAACTGTATCGAAATATCCAGTGTACTTTTGTACTTTACCGACCTGGAAAACAGGATAAATGATGAGAAAGTAAACATGGCTTTTCCTTGAAGAGTTACGAGAACGCACAGCTGTTTGGATCGTAAACAGTCCCAACGCAGCATGACCCCGTCTCTCTGCCCCCAATTGGCCAACTGTAGTAAGTGTCCTTCAATATGAAATCTATCCCCATTTCAAACAATACACAACCCCAAAAGTGACCATTTGCACATTTTGTGTGTGTCACACCTATTTGAAGACACAAGTAACCAGTCTACCTTATTAATATTGTTTACCGCACTGTAATCATATTAACACACTGGATTATGTCTATTATCTCTTGAATAATGTATGTTACTTAGCCTATTGTTCAGCAAACAACTACACATGAATGGATGTCCTGTATCAACATTAACAAATTACAGTACAAAATGTGTGTTGTTAGCTTCTGTCCACTTTGATCCATGAACAGAGTCTTTAGACAAACAAGTCAGGGGAGAATCTTTAATGAGCATGAGTCCAAAATATTGATCTTCCATAGTTCTTACATGTTCTCCAATGTTTACAAAGTTAACACAGTCCTTTATGCCAGGACACATAGGAGGCGATCAGTGTTCATAGCCAACCATTACACAGATTATTATAAGAAAGGTTTATCCTACAAAATACCCTTGTATGGTATATTCCAACCTATGACCCAAGGGTCTATTCAGAGAGTCCTATGACAGTCACATACACAGTTCCTAGCAGGTGGTATGGACCGAGTGTTTGGGACCCATCAGTAATGGGGCATCACATTTCCTACCTAGTGTCCTTCGTACAGAGATAGTTAGTACTCTCATACATTGAGCTTAATCAAGCTTAATTCAATTACTTTTTCATCAGTGTTAATGCATTTGTTCATCATTCGTTCATGTTAACTACAGTATTCATCAATGGTAGTTCGTGTACCCTTATGGGAATGTATTACCACTACTTACACTAAATCTACATTTCAACAAAAATTCATATTTGCAATGCTGAAGCTACATTTCAATACATAAAATAAACACAAAATATGGGCCATAAAGGCTGCCAAACAACATGACGTGTTTTTAACCTGGATTTAAAAATGTATACGTTTGGGGCACTTCGAAGATCTTCTGATAGTTTATTCCAGTTGAATGCAGAATAACTGCTAAATTCAGCTTCTCCATGTTTAGTTTGGACTCCATGGGCTATACTAGCTGACTGAGTTCATGGATCTAAGAGTCTTGCTCAGTTTATAATCTTCAAACAAATCAGAAATGTATTCAGGGCCTAAACCATTCAGTGATTTATAGACTAAAAGCACCATTATAAAGTCTATTCTGTAACTGACTGGAAGCCAGTGCAAAGATTTAAGAGCTGGAGTGATGTGCTCTGTTCTCTTGGTTGTGGTTAACATTCTAGCAGCAGCATTCTGAATGAGCTGCAGCTGTTTTACAGTCTTTGGGGGGCCTAGTTAAGAGCCAAGTACAGTAGTCAACCCTACTGGAGATAAAAGCATGAATGAGCTTCTCTTGGTCTTTTTGGGACACCAAGAGCAAAATCTGATGATGAATATTGACAATACATTTGTCCAACCTTTGACAAAAATATTCTATCATAAGACTTTTAAAAATGTTCATGAAGCAAAAGCTACCAATGACTTGTAACATGTGTCTCTTTCTAATAGCCTTGCTCATAGCCTAGGTAGAAACAAATTGCCAACTTGCTTCCAGCGGTTCCTTGTTCACCTAAACCATCCATGTCAGATAGCGACCTCTGGTTATAAAATAATGAAATTATCTTAATAATTAAAATGTGTGTTCTTCTCTGAAGTGGAGGACATCCCTGAGCTTCTGAGCTCTTCCAGCCTGTTCTCTATGCTACTCCCTCTCATCCTGGCCTACATCGGCCCTGTGGCTGCCTCGGTACCCAAGGTGAGATTAAAATTCTTATATGAAATAGGTTACTTTTTTTAACTTTCTTTTACAGCTATTCAGAGGTCTGCAATGTGAAAATAAGGACTTCTTTTTTGTGAAAAAAAAGAAGTCCTTATTTTCATCATCCTTTAAGGCACATTTTATTAAATGGTAAAAAAACAGCATGATAATGTGAAGAAAAAAAATGAACATAAAACAACATAAATTGGGGGTCTTTCTTGGGGTGACGACTGGTAGACCTAATCTAGGTTTTGGGCATGCTCTTTGAGGAAAATAGTAGTAATGCTCTCTGAAGTGTGTTGAAGACCATATCTGGTGTTCAGTTATTGCAACAGGTTCTGTTGCACATCTGTAATGTTAGCTTCTGATGAGCTTTATCCATGATTATTTTATGTTCAGAATCGATCATAAAAGATGTTGATGTAGCAAACAAGCATTTCGAAATCTAATTGTTGATGGTCCATTGAAACGTTATTTGAAATAGTCCAATGATGGTTTTCTGAACCCACCTGAGCAGGACTCTTGCTCAAAGGTCTTCCCAATGGACACGACATAGCCTTCTGCCAAGGCTTCTTTTTGCTGTTCGTCTCATTATCATAGTTGGGCAGGTTACTGTCATCCTCAGTCTGTTCTTGGTGGAAGAACATGGAGGATGTCATGCGGAGGAAGGAAATCATTCGCACACCCCAGACTGCAGCTGCCCTTTCTGACAGTATATTTAAAATGTTAGTTAATGATAAGAGACCTGTGTCCATAGTTGAAGATGACATTTTCCATGACATTATCCACGCATTTCATCCTGGATACCACTTACCCTCCAGAATGTACTTCACAAAGCAAATGGAGTGTAAATATGAGGAAACGTTACAGAAGGTTAAGGAGATGGTAAAGGACATGAAGAGCAAGATTGCACTGACTACAGATGCTTGGACAAGCATTGCTATGGAGGCCTACCAGGGTGTGACATTTCATTGGAGAAGGCTGGGAGATGACTTCATTCTGCCTCACCACAATGCCACTGCATGACTGACCATTATGCATGCATAGATATTTGTACCGCTTACCTTAGTGGAGAGAAGTATGTGACTTTCTCAGCAGTACCGCCATGAAGGGTATCTTAAAGTTCACTCAGAGTGCAGCTTTTAACACTGCCCTGCTGCAGGCATTCCAGGCCCCTGTTATGGAGAAAACAGCTGCAAGATGGGAAAAGGAGATGTGTTATTCAGAGGATCCCCCAAACACACAGATCATTGCAGCTGCCCTGGATGCTTAAGTCCTTGGCAATAGAGGAAATCTTTAAAGTGCAAAAAAAGTCCTTGCATTGGAAGCCAAGAGAAGTAATGGAAAGGGCAACCAGCAGAAGCCAACCAAACAATGTCCCAGAGGAAGTGTATCTGAGGTTCCACAGAAGAAAGGTGTTTCTCTGCTGAACCCTCTGCTTGGGTCAGAATCAGACTCCTGTCACCGTGATGGGAGCAGTGTACATGAAGAGGATGCTAATAACATAATGGTGAGAAATGAAGTGGTAACGTACTAATCTGTTTCCAAGACAGAAAATCCCCTTTGTAGGTGGAAGTTCAATAAAAAAAGGTTTCCAACACTGGAAAGCTGGCTAAATCCTACCTATATGTTCCTGCAACCCCCACGCCCTCTGAACGACTGTTCTCCGCTGCAGGGAACATAATCACAAGACAGAGAGCCAGCCCTGACCCCTTAGCATGTTAGTATGCTTATTTTCCTGCGCTGCAATATTGCACTGCTATAATTGTTGGGTTGAGATATTGGTGATACCCTGGGTTGCACTGTTTATTTGGTTATTATTTATGTAAGTGATTTTAAATACCGTTGATCCTAGATAACATTTATCTATCCTTCAATCTTTTTAGCAGTTTTCAGGACCTACCTGGTGATATGTTAGCTAATTTTTTGCAATTTTTAAGCACCACTTTGTTATGTTAGCTCTTATGCTGAGTAATGTTTGGGTGGCAATAAAACTGTGAAACTGCTGAGTCATTATGGCCTTTTTTATTAATTAATCAAAGAATTGACAACTTATTGTATAAAATAATCAATTATCAAAATAATAGATAGCTGCAGCCCTAATGTATAGTGGACACATTCTGTTAGCAGCGGGGGCACCTATTGTCTTGGGTCAAGGGGCATTTCTTGTTTTTTTTTATTGTTAATTTAAACTGTTACCCTAAGAAATGTTGTTGTAGGGTAACAGTTTAAAGAACCGTTGTATTTCCTTATGTTGTAGCTTGATGGGGGCGGCTTAAACTAAACTTAAACTAACGTTTTGGTTCACCTATTGAAAACCTACCAGGACCCAGTAAGATTTTTGTAATAGCCAAAATGTCTTCCCTAATTACACTATGAATAACAAATTACACATGAGAATGCAGTGTAATGTTTCTATGTAATACATGTTTTCCATGTAACAACTAATCAGGTATTCTATCTAAATTTGAGTCTGAGTCGAAGCAAAATATTACAAATGAGACCTCTCAGGGCAGAGGGTTACCATGGTAACGGAGCTAACAGCACCTGTTTTTTCACACTTAGCTGTAACTAGCCACATGAGATTGGGTGTTGCTTTCACTCTAGTACTGACAAATTTTTTCAGGCTTACTTGCGCAGTTCTGTAACGTTATTAACGTTACACCAGAAACAAACCCCATACGTGTTTGTCGGAAGTAGTAGCTACGACCGTGGGATGGACTGTGACCACCAAACATCGAATCTAGGTTGCCCGGAACCCAAAATGTTTGTAACGTGAATTCCAGCATAACACTGAGTTGAACTCCCACCACACACTCGCACTTCAGCCAAAAAATAAGATTATTTTGAGGTGGTGGTGTATATTTAGCAGTGGCATACCGTCCAGTAAAACGGTATAGGAAACACTAGCGTGCAGTTGTTTTGTACTGGATATACTGTTGTTTCATTTTGTGTATTTTGGAATTTCTCAGTGGATATTGCTAAAATGAAGCAAGTTTAAGCATATTGCTGCATTTCTGATTCCTGGAACATATACTGCAGTACATTCTATATAGTAAAGAGGTGACTCTTGTTTGGTGAAGGAATGTTGGTTTATGTAAAAAAATAAAAAATATTTAAAAAAAACTCAAAGATACACCTTGTATCAAAATAATACATCTTGTAATGCTACCTGTTGCAGAACATCACCAGGAAAGATACCCAGCATTTGGTGTTCTGTGATTTGCAGAACTCAGGTAGTAAAGTAATAAAAATAATGACTTCCTTTAAGATTGTCC
Organism: Esox masquinongy; assembly: GCA_016801175.1. Taxonomy (NCBI): domain Eukaryota; kingdom Metazoa; phylum Chordata; class Actinopteri; order Esociformes; family Esocidae; genus Esox; species Esox masquinongy. The sequence goes on from JACXGI010007045.1 coordinate 34,410, forward strand.
AATTACTTTTGGTCCCCAGAAATGGGACTATAATGATCTGTCATTGGTACACCTTTCACAGTTTATGGATGTGTGCTGGAGAACGGAGCCAAAACAACAATACTTGTGTCAATGTCGAAATAGTTTTGGACTGCACTGTATAAAGTTAATTTAGACAGACAAATGTGATTCATTTGATCATGTTTTAATCCCCATCAGGCTGCAGTGGAAGTTTTTGGTCTGGTACAGGAGTTACTTCCTGCTGTCTCTGCTCTGAACCAGAAGTATGCCCCACCAGCTTTCAATCCCAACCAGTCAACAGACAGTACAACAGGCAACCAACCGGAGCTCGGCCTATGTGCTTGCACCACATCCAGTCACTATGCTGTTATAGAGAGCGACCATCCTTACAAGCAGGCTGGAGTTACACAGTATAAGGTAATGCACACACATGTAAAAAGTGATATTTATAATAACTGGTCATTTTATATGAGCCATAATTATTACCCCAACTGTTTCATGGCTTAACAATCCTCCACATCATAGGTGGCATTCCCGGACTGTGTGCGGTGGACCACCATTGAGTTTGACCCCCAGTGTGGCACAGCCCAGCCAGAAGATGTCCTCCGCCTGCTTATCCCCAGCCGCTCATTTAACCTGTCCAGCCTCGGCACCAAACACCTGGCCCACGACAGCATCAACACATGGGTGGAGCTCAAGAAGATCTCAGGCTCCAGTGGCTGGCCCACTACTGTTCTAGTGCTGCCAGGTAAGATGAAACCCGTTAACAAAGTCTGTTTATATTCAGGCTCTGGTCCAAATGAGATGCTTTCTGTGGTTTATGCAGATTTTGTACTTGTTCTTGTGTTCTTTTTCAATTATTTTAGAAAGGACTCCTATTGAAACTTCCAGTATATCGCACATCACTTATCAAAGTTCAAACAATTATTGTTGTACAGTAATTAGTTTTGTTCTTGAAATGCCAATGATTGCTGGCAAACTAGGAAAACAAAAGCCTTATATTTTCTTACCCCTTAGTAGAGCAATAAACTGCCTAACTTTCTCAGGCTTGAATGCCTTTGAGTAAATTTAAATCAATATTGGAAGTTTTGTTCAAAGAAAACTGTTTATGTTGTGATGTAGGATTGTGTCTGTTTTCTTGTTAAAACTGCTGCTATATCTATAACCCTCTCTCTCTCCTCTCTCTCTTTGTCCAAGTTTATCGCATTGAAAGGCTAATTGATCATTAGAAAACCATTTTGCATTTATCACAGCTGAAAACTGTTGTGCTGATTAAAGCAATAAAACTTGCCTTTTTTGCATTAGTTGAGTATCTAGAGTATCAGCAGTTGTGGGTTCAATAACAGGCTCAGAAAATGGCCAGAAACAAAGAACTTTCTTCTAAAAGTCATCAGTCTCAACAGGTCCTCAACTGGCAGCTTTATTAAATAGTACCCGCAAAACAGTCTCAACATCAACAGTGAAAAAGCGACTCCAGGATGCTGACCTTCTTGGCAGAGTTGCAAAGAAATAGCCATATCTCAGACTGGTCAATAAAAAGAAAAGATTAAGATGGGCAAAAGAACACAGACACAGGACAGAGGAAGATTGGAAAACAGTGTTATGGACAGACAAATCTAAGTTTGAGGTGTTCGAATCACAAAGAGCATTTGTGAGATGCAGACCAAATGAAAAGATGCTGTAGGAGTGCTTGATGCCATTTGACAAGCCTGGTGGAGGCAATGGGATGGTCTTGAGGTGCTTCGGTAGTGGTAAAGTTAGAGATTTGTACACCGTAAAAGGGATTTTGAAAAAGAAAATCACTCCATTTTGCAACGCTATGCCATACCATGTGGACAGTGCTTGATTGGAGCCAACTTCCTACTACAGGACAATGAACCAAAGCATAGCTCCAAACTATGCAAGAACTATATAGGGAAGACGCAGTCAGCTGGTATTCTGTCTTTAATGGACTGGCCAACACAGTCACCCGATCTCAACCCTATTGACCTGTTGTGGGAGCAGCTTGACTGTATGGTACGTAAGAAATGCCCATCAAGCCAATCCGACTTGTGGGAGGCGCTTCAGGAAGCATTGGGTGAAATCTCTTCAGATTACCTCAACAAATTGACAACTACAATGCCAAAGGTCTGCAAGGCTGTAATAGCTGCAAATGGAAGATTCTCTGACGAAAGCAAAGTTTGAAGGACACAATTATTATTGCAATTATTTGTAAACATTATTTCTAACCTTGTCAATGACTATATTTCCTATTCAAATTATATATGTGTGTGTGTGACACACACACACACACACAGGGACAAACTGTAGCCAGTTTGCACTGTTCTGTGAAGTGAGTAATACACATCATTGTATGAGGTCTTCAGTTTCTTGGCAATTTCTCGCATTAGCCTTCATTTCTCAGAACAAGAATGTTCTGTTGGGAACCTTCTGGGTAAGGGAACATGTAAGCAATCGCAGTATAAATCCAAGTCAATCAATCTGTAGGGATATCAATTCATGTGGACCTCAGTTTGACACGTGCAACCTACCTAAACATCGTTGCAGACCAGGTACACCCCTCCATGGCAATGGTATTCCTTGATGGCAGTGGCCTCTTTTAGTAGGATAATGCGCTCTGCCACACTGCACACATTTTTTGGGAATGGTTTGAGTAACATAATGAAGAGTTTGTGTTGCCCTGGCCTCAGTTTTCCAGATCTCAATCCTATTGAGCATCTGTGGGATGTGCTGTACCAACAAGTCCATTCCATGGCGGCTCCACCTCGCAAATTACAGGACTTGAAGGATCTGCTACTAATGTCTTGGTGCCTGATACAGTGAGGGAAAAATTATTTGATCCCCTGCTGATTTTGTACGTTTGCCCACTGACAAAGAAATGATCAGTCTATAATTTTAATGGCAGGTTTATATGAACAGTGAGAGACAGAATAACAACAAAAAAATCCAGAAAAACGCATGTCAAAAATGTTATGAATTGATTTGCATTTTAATGAGAGAAATAAGTATTTGATCCCCTCTCAATCAGAAAGATTTCTGGCTCCCAGGTGTCTTTTATACAGGTAACGAGCTGAGATTACGAGCACACTCTTAAAGGGAGTGCTCTTAATCTCAGCTTGTTGCCTGTATAAAAGACACCTGTCCACAGAAGCAATCAATCAATCAGATTCCAAACTCTCCACTATGGCCAAGACCAAATAGCTGTCCAAGGATGTCAGGGACAAGATTGCAGACCTACACAGAGCTGGAATGGGCTACCAGACCATCGCCAAGCAGCTTGGTGAGAAGGTGACAACAGTTGGTGCGATTATTCGCAAATGGAAGAAACACAAAAGAACTGTCAATCTCCCTCGGTCTGGGGCTCCATGCGAGATCTCACCTCGTGGAGTTGCAATGATCATGAGAACGGTGAGGAATCAGCCCACAACTACACGGGAGGATCTTGTCAATGTTCTCAAGGCAGCTGGGACAATAGTCACCAAGAAAACAATTGGTAACACACTACGCCGTGAAGGACTGAAATCCTGCAGCGCCCGCAGGGTCCCCCTGCTCAAGAAAGCACATATACGAGCCCGTCTGAAGTTTCTCAATGAGCATCTGAATGATTCAGAGGAGAACTGGGTGAAAGTGTTATGGTCAGATGAGACCAAAATCGAGCTCTTTAGCATCAGCTCAACTCGCCGTGTTTGAAGGTGGAGGAATGCTGCCTATGACCCCAAGAACACGATCCCCACCGTCAAACATGGAGGTGGAAACATTATGCTTTGGGGGTGTTTTTCTGCTAAGGGGTTAGGACAACTTCACCGCATCAAAGGGACAATGGACGGGGCCATGTACCGTCAAATCTTGGGTGCGAACCTCCTTCCCTCAGCCAGGGCATTGAAAATGGGTCGTGGATGGGTATTCCAGCATGACAATGACCCAAAACACACGGCCAAGGCAACAAAGGAGTGGCTCAAGAAGAAGCACATTAAGGTCCTGGAGTGTCCTATCCAGTCTCCAGACCTTAGTCCCTTAGAAAATCTGTGGAGGGAGCTGAAGGTTCGAATTGCCAAACGTCAGCCTCAAAACCTTAATGACTTGGAGAAGATCTGCAAAGAGGAGTGGGACAAAATCCCTCCTGAGATGTTTGCAAACCTGGTGGCCAACTACAAGAAACGTCTGACCTCTGTGATTGCCAACAAGGGTTTTGCCACCAAGTACTAAGTCATGTTTTGCAGAGGAGTCGAATACTTATTTCACTCATTAAAATGCAAATCAATTTATAACATTTTTGACATGCGTTTTTCTGAATTTTTTTGTTGTTATTCTGTCTCTCACTGTTCAAATAAACCTACCATTAAAATTTTAACTGATTATTTCTTTGTCAGTGGGCAAACGTACAACATCAGCAGGGGATCAAATAATTTTTTCCCTCACTGTACCACAGGACACCTTCAGGGGTCTTGTAGAGTGCATGCCTCAGCGGGTTGGGACTGTTTTGGCGACACTTGGAGAACCAACAGCGTATTGGCAGGTGGTCATAATGTTTTGGCTCATCAGTGTATACAGGTGCTGGTCATATAATTAGAATATCATCAAAAAGTTGATTTATTTCAGTAATTCCATTCAAAAAGTGAAACTTGGATATTATATTCATTCATTACACACAGACTGATATATTTCAAATGTTTATTTTATTTAATTGTGATGAGTAAAACTGAAAACTAATAAAAATCCCAAATTCAGTATCTCAGAAAATTAGAATATTACTTAAGACCAATACAAAAAAAGGATTTTTAGAAATGTTGGCCAACTGAAAAGTATGAACATGAAAAGTATGAGCATGTACAGCACTCAATACTTAGTTGGGGCTCCTTTTGCCTGAATTACTGCAGCAATGCGGCGTGGCATGGAGTCGATCAGTCTGTG
>JACXGI010007046.1:0-17926 GCA_016801175.1 Esox masquinongy
GGGGGGGGGGGGGGGGGGGGGGGGGGGGGGGGGGGGCAGCTGCCTGTCATGGGAGGGAAGATTGATGATGTTGGTATGACCCACAGAGGGGATAGAGGAGAGACCCACCCAAGATTGGCCCGACGTTCAGCACCCGGCCGTTGGGAGAACAGCGCTGGGGCCCCTTTGTGCGGAGTACCCACCACACACGCTCAAGAACACACATGCACCATCAAAGACACACACGCACACACAACACATCTCAAGCAGAACCAAGTTCACCTGTCTGACAAAGTGCTGCCGCTGTGATTAACTGTGTTACTCTTGTCAGCACTGAGCACTTCATGCTGTATAATTACAGGCTGTTGAGCAGGTGAAAACACTGCCTGCTACAGATGTCAGCCTGTTAACTACAACCTGTGTTTCTGGGTCCGACATGGAACGGGAAACCCAGATGTATGTTTCCCATGTCAATCAAGAACAGGCAGGGTATTTCAACCACCGTCTGATCTGCAGTTCGTTAGAAAGTGTGAGCTCTGGTACCACAGCCATCTGTGATTAACATTCAGGCTTGTTTTATGACAATATAAGTTATACTCCATCTCCTGCATTGTGCATCATACAGCACAGCTTCAGTGAACCCCACTGAAACCTAAATGTCAGGCTTCATAGAAGTCTGGAGGAAGACACAGCAGTGGCTTTCCATGGCAAGTAGGTAGACAGATTGTGATGGATGAATTCTAGCTCTGAGGACCTCTATTGTCTCCTCTGTCAGATGCTCAAGACAGATTGGTCGGTTGGGCCGTTTGAGTGGCTGCTTGCCAGGTCTCCTGGGGTGAAGGAGTGACGGACGAGTTCGGACAGGAAGTGGCGTCATCCCCTCCTCGTGCCTCTCGTTCCTGTCCCGAACCCCCTATATGCCTGCATGACTGGCAATCCACACAGTGTGTGTGTGTGTGTGTGTGTGTTCGGGTGTGCGTGCGTGTGTGTCATTCGCCCAATGTGGAAGTAGGTAGTGTTCGAAGGGCCGACGGTTGGTCAAAAGGAGACATATCTGACACAATGACCTATGACCTACAGGACACCTTCCTGTTCAGTGGAAGCACTGAGGAGTGATTGGAGAATGATGTACTTACAAACTGCAGGGCAGGGTGAGGGGAAGTGCGTCACAGTCCAGCACAGCAGGAAGGGGGAGCCCCACGTCAGGGAGAAAATGAGCGACGGAGACAGAGAGACAACATGAATGAACATAACATGATAAATGTGGTTGACATACAGTACATGGGTCTATGAATTAGCCAGTCTTAGTCACTTAGTCGTTTGCTATTATGAAAGTCAACATTAATGAAAGGTCTTTGTTTGATTTTCTTCTGAGATCATTCAGTCAGCCACAAGGCCAGAGGTTGAAATCAGGCCAATGGCCACTTCAGGCCCTAGGTGAGAGGGACTTCACCGCCGAAAAGTGCTGGTCCAGTTGCGGCGGGGATGGGAGTTGGGTGGGGGCATCAAAGCCGCCCGAGGGAGATTTAGCACCTTCCCAGGGACACGACCAACATTGTTCTTCAATTAATCCCAGCCTGCTCTATTACTTTCAGATTATCTTTAAGTGGTTGAAGTCTTTGTGGAGCATTAAGAGTCTCTCTTTAATCCCCCACCCATCTCCTTCCACTTCAATGGCAGCACTGGTATCTTGTCCTGGTGGAGATGGTGATGGCAGGGGCTTAGGGTTAGGTCTTAGAAGGTGGTCTGACACAGGACAGTGTGAGAACCCCACACAGAGGAGGGACAACAAACATGAACCCAAATCTCCTGAGCGCACAGGAGACCAATAAAGGGATTTGAGTTGTCAGAAGGGGCGGGGTGGTAAAAACTAGGAGCTAAAAAGCTGTCTTTCATAATCCTTTTGATAGTAGCACCTTTGAAATGCATGATCATGACGTTTTAACATCACAGGGTTTTTAAGGATACAATTAACTAGAGAGTAACGTTGGAATGTGAACTAAGACTCATACAAATTACATTTGGAGTTTTAACAGTTGATTTTCTAATTTCGTAAAGTATGACAAAAGATTATAACACGTCATTTACACTATTGTTGTTTGGCACTTTTAAGTGAACATCTATTCTGAGGAAGGACATACAGCATGAACACCAGTGAGCAATTCAATAGTCAGTGGACTTACCCCCTGAGAGAGACAAGGTACCAGTCAGGAACAACACAGCAGATACCAACCAGAAAAGAAACAATATCACACAAACTACTTAGTTCATATTATCAAGGTCATGCCATACACACATCATGTCAGGTTCTGTAACTTGCACGATAAAATAAATGCACAGTGAGTATACTTATGCACAAAATCTGGGAGAAAATCTACTCACTGAAGTGAAGTCCTTGAAGTGAAGTCGACGTGAAGGAAAGAAGGTGCAAACTGTAATGTTAGTGTCTCATATCAAATTCAGAATATTTCTGAAACATACGAGGCTACTTATTAATCCACATTCACCATATATTGCAATGCTGTACAGAAAACCACTTGTCCTTTGGGTCATTGTTACGGGCAGGGGCATGGGTGGGGGGGGTTACCTTCTTGTTGGCCAGGGAGGGCTCCTGTTTTAGTAGCTGGGAGAGGTCAGAGAGACAGCCACATGCAGCAGAGTAGATCCATTGCTTCTCCACAGGGTCCAGCTGTAGGACCGGACAGCCAGTGGTTGAGATTAGTATTCGGCCAGCGCAGACATCAAGGTACTGTATGTGTGAATGTGTAGTGTGTAAAACTGCTACGTATATTAACATGGGAACTCACAGCCACTGGGGTGGATCCCATACTGCCAGTACATTCCTCCTCCTGCTCTTCCGACTCTGACTGAGACCCAGACAGGAATGAGAATTTAGTTTGATTTCCATTCTAGTATGAATGGTAGTCATAAATACACAATAAAACTACCAACACAACAGGACTGTGTTGGGGCGGGAAGCTGCCTGTCACAGAGGGGAGATTTACAATGTTGGTGAGATAAAACGATCAACCCAAAGAACAACATTCGGCTAAAGGTTACGTACACAAGAAGGTCATATTAGGGCTTTGTTTAAACAGGGAGGCCAGGTCTGATCACTCTTTAAATAACTGGCCAGCTACTTCAAAACATCTGAAATCTATTTAATTCTCAAATAATATTACATTCAATTAAGGGATTCAAATATTACAAATGTACTTAACATCCTGACACCGTGGTGGACAATAAAACACCTCCACACTGCCAGGTTGCCCATAATGGCTGAGATGGAACAGCACCTAACCAGCTGTTTTGTTATCTCTAGTCAGACCTGCGATTTAAAAATGACGCACTGAGCCTTTGGCTGTGGCTGAGAACGCCAAATATCACGCCACCAACCTGCATTTATAGCCCAGGGTGCATAAGGATGGTACAAGGGGCTTGTGTTTATGGGGCAAGTAGCTGAGGGCAGCCCAATGTCAAAACGGCATGACCCAACTGTTAACTGTCGAAATGTTGCTCGTAACCAGTAACAGCAATAAGGGGTGTGTGGTTTATTGCCAATATAGCACGGCTAAGTGTTGTATCCATGGACTCAGCATCAACATCAAATTAGGCTAAATCAGATGATGTTCTGTTGGTAACATCACTTGTTTCACCTCAGCAGCAACCAGGTTGACAAGCTAGTCATGTCTGGCAATGTAGTGGCAACCATTAACAACATGTGCAACAGACTCCATTACATTTAGTTAGTATAAAATACTGAGTGGATGATGGTTTGCAGGGTAGAGGGCTAGTTCGTACTTGTCAGTAGAACTCGTAACCTTGCCTTGGTAAGGTTGGGAGTGTTCTTGACAACAACAGCATTTGCCACACAGTCCAGAGGAGCAAGATTCCCCTAGATACACTCACTCGCACACACGCACTCAAAATCCTTCTTACAATCACACCGTTTGTGTCTATCACCTTATACTGCACTTCAAACGTGACCCAGCACCAGCATCAGACAGACAGGTAAGATGGTGGCCATCAGTGCCCCAGTGCAAACAGAGACGTTCACACCAAGGGTACAATGTAATAACAACTGTGAACAGTTAACGGTCATGGCTAGCAGGGACATAATTGATGTCAAAGTGCCATCACACTCTTGGCAGACAAGCTGTGTGACAACAGCTAATGTCAGAGTGTGAATTCACTTTGTCATTAGCTGCATCCCTTATATAAAACTGCGGACCAAAATACATGTCTGTCTGCAGACCTCCTCGTGGGTCACAGACACATCACACCATCTGTGTTCTCCCCCTGTTTTACACAGAGTCAATTCTGTGCTTTATTAACTAAAGCACAGAATTCTCTTTGCATAAAAGTGTCATGCTGGCTGATTAATGTGGGAAGAAAATGTTTTGTTTGGTCAATCGCTTGATTGCTAATTGTTCTCATATCATACAGGCATATGGTGTAAAAACACACAAGTCTTTCATGTCACTGCCATACATGCCTTGTTTAACACGAAAAGTGGAGGCCTATTTATCCAGCCAAGTCCATACTGGCACATGTCCACTTTCTCTCTGCTGGAAATAAAAATAACAGGGGAAGAAAAATATTGTTGGGTAGAAAAAAATGGATAGTTGAGTTCTGAATTGTTACAATAATTTTGTCAAGTGGAGCTCTCTGCAGTTTTCCTCTCTCATGTAATCACTTTTTTGCATAGAGGTTCAGAACCAAGGATTAAAACAGTTTAGAACATAGTGATAAGTCAGGATGCCAAGCATTTTAACAAAAAGGTATTACAGTCTGTTTTTAAAGGAAGTTTTACCAGACACAGTGTAACAACTGCTTTTAAACAGAATTTGCTGACAACAGTTTTTTCCTCACACAGTCTATGACTCTCTGATACAACACCCACTTTTTAACAGAGTCATATTGGAGAACAAAAAAATGGAGATTCTGAAGGCCCTTTTAGATTGTGATCTACACTATCTTTCTGTGGTTGTCAAGGAAATCTGTCTTTCCAGATGTTTTATATTTTTATTAGGCACAATTTCTTTTTAAGCTGCGCATAGTTTACCCACAGCAAGTGCAACATAACAGTGTAGAACAGACAAATGAAACAGTAAACAGTAAAATGGTAAGTAGAAGTGGTTACGTGTCATATGGCATGTTTTTTTCAGGGAGGACTGTGGGTTTTTTTTAATCTCCAAGGTCACCCAGTTTGAAATCCCCTGATTCAGCAGACATACCACATGTAATACACACACTTTAGAATTTTGGTCCTCCATGGGAATCAAACCCTGAATCCTGGCAATGCATGCGCCATGCTCCATCAACCAAGCCTCACAGGACCATAGATGAATCTCAGTCTGATTAATGGCAACAAATCATAATTATCTTTCTAATGAGTTCAAGCATATTGCTGCTTTACTAATGGCAAAACAGAGGGCAGCATTCAAATGCTAATGACCCCCCCCCAATGTTTTTCCCACTTAAACATGTATGGGTGGTTTCAAATCCAGCTAATTAGCTACCGCCATCTGGTGGTGATTTTCAGAAACAGACCCCGATACAATTCAAACATTTTGTACAAAGAACGAAAAGAGAGAGAAGCAGTGGAACACAGGCAGCAGACCCTAACCCATATTTGTGTCTTTATTTTCTGTACGGTAAAAGGCAGTGCTCTGTTAAAGAGCAGTACAGCATGACATATTCAAATATGATGAATTATCAATAGGAGAAAGTTTAATCTCAAAAGTATCTTCCACATTCCGCGAGTTCTTTGGCTCCAGTATGCTGACCTTTTGATGGGTGTTGAGGAGGGCATTGGTCCTTTCTGCTTTTCGTTCCAAAATATGATTGGAGCCAAAGGCAACACACAAGTGGATATTTAGAAAATACTTTTGAGGTTTTACTCCTGCTACCACCAACCTCTCACCTTTGACCCCGATTCCTTGTCTAGCTCATCCTCCCTGTTGCTTTGCAGGTGGGGTTCCTCCAAAACAGACGGTGAGGGGGTCATTTCAGACGGTGAGGGGGTCATTTCAGACGGTGAGGGGGTCATTTCAGACGGTGACGGGGTCATTTCAGCGCACTGGTCCTGGTGGAACAGACACAAAGACATAAAGAATGATGCAATCAATTCATTCTCTATATATTTTACATGTCCAATACGTCATTAATCAGACACTCTTACCCAGAGCAAGTTGCAGTGGTAAATACATACATTTTAACATTTTGTCCGTGCGTTTAGAACATTCTGGATTTCTGACAGTTCTGGATGCTGTTTAAAATGAGCTCTGTTAACTGCTTTTAGAGGTTATCGGCTTTTTCACACTTCACACACCAAAACCACTTGGTGCAGTTGCCCTTTTCCTGCCTTTAACAACTGGGTGCATAGATATGGTTAAAAAGTTAAAACGTCATGCTTTACACACACATTTCTGTGGACTAAAAAGTCACTGGCTTAACACATTCTCTTTAAGAGCAATGCTCCTAGTCTCACTACTGCCAAGAGATTTCACTATGTATTATAATAATAATGATTAAAAATTATTACAATTATTATTATTACATTACCTTGTATGCTGAGTAGTAGGTTATACTGTGGTCAAATATATGTTTGTCAGTTAGGCCCACATCAGAAAATATAAAAGGGATTTAGTAGCTCAAACACAATTGGAACAAATAAACAGAGGACTGTGGCAGCTACACCCTTTGGTCGAAGTTCTTTGTTTGATTTACCTTTTCTTATCAATAAACCTGTCTTTACTCTATCACATTTGCCCAGAATGACATCTGTTGCTAGAATGAGAGAGCAGTTATATTTTACTCTATTCCATACAAGTACCCATTAGGAATGGGTCAGAGTGATATTAGTGGTAAGTCTTATCTTACCACTAATACCACTGTTTTATCCATTCTCGCCAATTCCGTCATGGAATATTTATGTTATTATATGTAAGCAAATTAATTAAAGCATATTAATGGACACATGGGTATCAATTAAATCTCCTTAAATAACAGCTCAGAATCTATACTTCAACCTCATAGTAACTGTTTGATTTTAAATAAGCATATAGTCGAAACACAGAACAATGCTTCAAAGTTCCAATACTAATGGAGGACACTGTATGTTCAGACTCAAACCAAATGATAGGCATATAAAAGAATTAAGGATCACCTCTTGCTCCTGCTCAGGTGCCTCCGTAACAGTAATGCTGGGGCCTCCTCCACAACACGTCACGTGGGAAGGGCTCCTTGCCTCCCTGGCCGGGTCAAGGTGGAGGTCTGGTTCACTCTGGGGATGGGAGAGACTCACAAAACCCGGCCCATCCCATTGGGCTGAAGACGAGGGTCTGTCTATCCGCTGATCTGGCTCGCTGTCCTGCTTCTGCTGTCGGTACCTCTTCTTCAGAACTAGATATTTCTCACCCTGATTGAAAGGAAGAACAGGCAGACATGGGAAGATTAGCGCGTTATAAGCCTATGATAAGTCAGAGGTCAACTTTAACGTAAAAGTTAAGTCATTATGGTAGTCTAATGGAAATCAAGGAAATCAAATGAATGCCAATACAGGGTAGGGGAATGATGACCTGTTGGAAAGATTCAGAATCTCCTCATTGGGCCCCAGTTAAATGAACCTACACTGAAGACGTTTATGAAAGAATATTTCACAGTATGTTGAGGTTTTGCTTGTATGGATGTCAAACCCAAACATATTCATGTCATTGTCACCAATCCACTGCATTGCAGTTGAAATCCAGTTTGGCTGTCACTACAGATTAATTGAATCTATATAAATATTCCTATTTGTTATATTAGTGTTAAAAAGCAATCTAGGTAGAGAGAGTCCATGACTGCATTAGTTACGCTGAAACTGCACCTCACTAAGTTCAAAGTAGGGAAAAGCCAGAGACAGTGAAACACATTGAGGATAACATGCTGCCTGCCTTCAGACTTTGGTGGTCGCTAGCTTATACAGCCACAAACCTACAAACCTTGACTTTAGCCACAATTTCTCATACTCAATTGTGATTTTAAACACATCCACAGGTTTTTGTTTATGAGGCAGTTTAAGGATTTCATTACCTTTACCCAGAGTCGAACTTGTGGATACCATTATGCCTCAGAGTCCACTTTGAAGAAAGTTTAAAGCTGCTACGCAAGTCGATGCTTAACTGGATTGCTGTGGTACCTGCCCATACCGGTGATTTCCAGTCAAAGCGCGTACAGTCGTTAGCAGTTGCACTACCTCTAGCTAGCAACGTCTTTCAAACTGCAAGCAGTTTGAGGCAATCCTGAAGTACTGCTTTACTCTAACATTGACTGCTTTACTCTAACATTGACTGCTTTACTCTAACATACACTCACCTCAAGGCTAACCTTAACCCCAATCCTAACCTTACATTTCTATTTCAAGTGCTTTGAGATTCCTTGAAATGGAGAACCATTTGCCATGTAAATTGAATACATCTGTATTATTATATGTTACCAATTCAAAGAAGACTTACCAGACACTACACCCAAGGCATAGAGAGATACCCGAGGCATACAGACACTACACCCAAGGCATAGAGAGATACCAGTGGCATACAGATACTACACCCATGGCATAGAGAGATACCAGAGGCATACAGACACTACACCCAAGGCATAGAGAGATACCAGAGGCATACAGACACTACACCCAAGGCATAGAGAGATACCCGAGGCATACAGACACTACACCCAAGGCATACAGACACTTTTTATATTACCATAGTTTTATTTAGATGAACGACACTGGTTGCCAGGTTTGACTGCAGATTATTCAAAAGTAAGTACGTCTTAAAATTTAAATTGTTGCACATCAGCTTCCAAGGCTGTTTCCAACAGATGCCGTAATGCCGTAGTCCGAGTGACTATGGCTTTAAGACGATGTCTTACACAACGTCTTGTTTGATTGGAATATGTGGTGACATAAGAAGTCTGGGTCTGTAGGTCCTTCCAGCTCCGTAAGCAAAATGGGGGGAAAAATGTAAATAGTCGTTGGGAAACAAGTAAAAACATCTCACACGGGCACAGAAACAATACTACCATTACCAGTAACACCACTTGTTTGACAGAGAGTGCCACGTTAGTTACCAGGTAAATAACATTGAAAGTACGTTTATAAACCAGCCAGGTCAGTGGTCTGGCCAAAGCGCTCCGCACACCTTAAGCTGCAGCGACAGTTTCTCGTTGCTGGTGTGAATAGAAAAATGTATTCAAATATAATGTTAATGATATTCAAATGAAATAGTCATCTTAGCAGCCAACACTTCTAAAACTGAGAAGGAACAATGTCTAAATGTTATTCAGCAAAAACAGCCAATCCCATTAATATCTGACTTCTTTAATCACATTGGGGGGGTGTACAATACATAAATCCCTACTAACTGGACGGATTGGATCTCAATACTTTCAATGTGACACCCTGCTGTTGTTGCAGCTTTCTACATTTCACTGACCTTTGAACTGCCTCTAATACTATGTAACTAAAAAGTAATAATAGCACAGCATTCAACTAATAACAGAGGGCTGGGGTCCTAGCTATTTTGGGTTATAGCCAACTACTTTAAGTAAGAAAAACACAGTAAGATCCTTTATCTTTTACATTTTCACAACTGTCGCTGACTCAGTATTGGGAAAAAAAACTCGTTTTATGTGAGGAACTAAAAAATAGTAAATGCCCCAAATTTGCAGATTTTCATTAAATAAGCCCAATAATGACAACAAATAAAAGCATTTTTCTGTGTTGGAATGGTGTAGACATACCCCAACAACAGAATTATCCGGGCCTATACCAGTCAATAAAAAAATAAGATTACCAGGAAATTGCTGACTGGCCAGCTCATCCTTCTCTACATGGACAACAATTTGGGCCTGTGCCCACAATGTTTGAAGTATGTTGTGTACCAAGACTTGAGTGGGGACCAAGGGGTTCAGGGCTGTTACACTGATTAAATCACAGCTTTTCACAGCACAATTTCCACATGGTCAAAAGTTCTCCTACTTACGTTCTCTGATTTCACAACAGCAATCCTGTCGATGATCTGTTTGAACTCCTCTCTGTATTTGGCTGGGGAAAAGAAACATATCAAGTTTCAAAAACATATCGCTTTTTGTTCTTTCCTAAAACCCCAAACTCTAATTTTCTCTGTGGATTAGGGGAGAGAAAATAAAAAAAGTGAAAATGAACAAATATAACATGGCCTATAAATATCCTATCTTCTCTAAATAAGGTTGTTGCAGCACTCTGGCATTCCAAAAAGTAGATAAATGGATCCTGAAGAATGCATGATTGCTTTTTGAGATTCTTGACCAGCAAAGTAGTGACAGGGGAGCAAAAGATACAGGTACATATTGGGGTATATGCAGCAGCCTAGGCCCCATTCGTAAATAAATTAATAAAATAATGATATACTAAGCAATATGTTTCATAACGTCTAATCCTATGAAATCATGAGAATAACCCTTTACATCAAATTGTCAGATATGTAATTATGATAGTATCACTGAGGTTACTGTGACTGTGTTGTGTCATGAGATCCCGGCTATACTGCGAAGGCTTGTGACTGATGTGTCATTGCTGTTGTCATTGTCCCTGTGGTGGTAGAGATTATATCAGGGCTGGCCCTAGACAACTTTTTGGGGCCCCTGGCAAGATATGGTTTGGGGGCTCCCTGCCTCGCAGCCACTGAATGTTTTGGCTCCGATCTTGAGGGTCGGGGGGTTAAACTTGGGGGGTCAAACCCCAGGGCCTCCTGGAGAGAGGGGCTTTACTTTTCCATTCCCTTGAAGGACAAACACAGCTCGAGATGCAAAACAGTCATCTCAGAACAGTCACTGACTGGGAAAAAGGACAAAAAGGAAACCAGACCTCTGTCGACATAAGAAGAGGGCAGAGATAAAAACAACTCACGCAACATCTCCAAAAAACCCAACCCCAACCTAACTATCAACTATTTCCTTTGAATTAAAGCTTTTCTATGGGAACCCAAACAAACTGCAGATGGGCAGCTATGATAACGTTAACTGTTTAACTCCCTCTGTCACAGACCACTCCCTCAACACAGGCATCCTAGTTCCACATACAGAATACTAATGGCTGAAACCCTGTGTTTGAAAGAAGGCTTATGTATATAAGAAAACAGGCTTGGATTGAGCTCTTTCCTTTTTCCTGACAGCAGGGAGAGGATATAACGGTTTAGAATGAGTTGCATAGTACACAATTTCACATTCACAAAAACAGGAAATCCAGAGGAAGTGGACACTTACATTGGAATGTCTGGTTTGGTGGAAAGGTGCAAAGTTTATATCTCTGGCTATTCATTAGCTTAAAGGTAGACAGATATCCATAGCAACAGGACATACACAGCAGTGTTAGCTATGACTTTCCAAAAAAAATTGTTTGTGCTTTTAAAATATGATTAAAACACTATTATAATGCCACGGTGCCCATTAAAACAGGGAACACGTTGTTTTAATAGACTATAAGTACCATGTGCACTGGAAATCATTTTCATAATTGGAACACTCCAGCCAAGTCAGATGGCACAATATCAAAGCAGCTTTGGTTGGAAACCTCTGTCTGACAACAACTGTAGCACTGAGATAGCATCTGTAGAGTACAACTGGTACAAATGTAATACAAGGTGACATTGGATAATCGTTTATCTAGAGCTGGTCAAACATGTTCAGGCCTAGTTATTTTATCCAGTACCAAGCAGGGATGCTAAGCGGGATTGCATGGCAACAATATTGTAATTTTAGGTAGGACTATCAGTTCCCAATTTGAGGGAGTAGGCCTACAGTGGAGATAAGGTACTAATGAAATTCAGCACACTACGGTTTCAGGATAGTAAGTTGTGTTCAAGATCCAGGGGCTGAGTGTTATGAATTATATAAATTGAATACACTGAACTGAATAAATGTATTTGATTAAACAGGTTATCGATGGTGAATTACTGCTATAACGTCACAACAATACGGACAAATGTAGAAATGGTTGGCATAGTCCAAGGTAAGGCTTGAGTAGCGGCACAGAATAATGCAGACAAGCTACAGCTGCTCTGAAAGGAAATTCCTGGTGTAATTGTATCTGTTGAGAGGACCTTAAATGTAAAGCAGATGTTTAGATAAGAAAACGCGACTGGGAATTGGTAACAAAGGGAAACGACTGGATTTACATAGTAGATAGACTCGGTTAATTTGGAAAACGTCGAATATGATAATATACTCTATAGACAACACCGATAATGTTTTGACAGGCAGCTACATAACAGATGTCGCAGTGCAGTCGATCAAGCGTACCATCAGTGACATCGCCCGTCAAGTCATCCATCACTACTCACGTGAAACAGTTGAGCAACTATTTTGGTTGGTTAGTGATTTCAGTAAAAATCATCCCGCAATTTTAAATGTTAGGTACAGCTGCACCAATACTCACCACGAAGCTGCATGTCGTTGTGACCAATAAAAGGCTTGTATGTTTTCATTAACTCTGCATTTTTTACTTTCCCTCCGGCCGAATAGAAATAATCCAGCAACGATTCTTCACTTACATCACCCATCATAACCTTATTTGCTCGTTTTCTAGGATAAAAACGTAGGTTTCTTTCAGAATTCTTATAGCCTTGCTGCTAAGACATTGTATAGTTCCCTGGCTAATTTGGATGAAAAAAAATGTGTAGTACACATCCAACTTTACTCCACCCGAAACCAACCACTCATTGCGCCTCCTGTGGTTAACTCTTTAAGTACTGAAAGATAGCAGACGGACAGAGAGACTACGTTTACATTGGATTAGAATTGTCCATCCATCTAACTCATAAAACAATGTGGTATGGGCTGCTATTACAATATCAAAGTCTTTGGAATACCACTGAGGTCAGACTAGTTTTAAAAGTCATTCGTTTGCACACGAAAGCAAGCCACCATTTTCAATTAATTATATTAAATTGGCTATTGTGAGTGATTGAAGTACTTTTCTTAATGAGCCTCTTCCACAAAGTCTAGAATTCAAAGGCCTATATTTCTAAATCAACAATACATCATTTTCAAAATGTAGTCTAACTTTAAAACCACTTTAATGGTTTAGAATACAATATTTTCATTAGAGTGGTGTAGTGGTGTTGCCGTCTAAAATCAGTCTCCATTAGCATAATAATTAAAATGCAACAGAACTGACTTTTTGGGTTTACATAACTGAAAGCAATTTATCCGGTGTAACCACGACCCGCAGCACCAGGCCGGATGGCGCTTTGACAGAGCCCAGTTCACTGGATGCCTTGTGTCAGTTAAGGTATTATTACAACATGATGTCAGATTAATTGTGTCAATGTGCTCTGAATATTAAATGTGTTCGGTTTACCTCAGTAATCTCACTCTCTTTCGGTCTACGCTTGTAGCTATTGCTACTCTTTAAATGAGTTTCCATTTAATTAAGAAATATGCTTGTGATTTCAATTTCATATGTTTTACTATCCTAAAAAATTACAATATTGAGATGACAGTAAGCTTCTTATGAGCTGATACAATTATAGTGGGGAGTGGGCCCTAGTAATCTTGCAGGTCATTTAAAAAATGGAACCTTATGCTCTGCCATTTTGAAAAAACAGTGTAAATTTTATTTTGAGGTTAAAGAATGATGATCCCTTGACATATGAACTGTCTGTGTATTGCAAAATGCCATACAGAAGTTGAGAACATATTTAATTACATTGCAATTTATAAACAAATGTGAAAAAACCACAAGGACTTTGCTCACTGTACAGTATTGAGCAATTTCAGGAAAAAAGTACTTACATCTAGCAATTTCAGGAAAAAATAATATAAAATATTTATTTAAAAATGCATAAAGCAAGTTGAATGTGTCTGCGCAGGTGTGAAGTTGACATACGGCCATTGAGAAATAATCAAAATCGTTGAAATTAAAGTCAATAATTATATATCCCCCAAAATGTACTTTTGAATTCATTGCTCTGCGTCTAACTTCCCTGCGCGGATGTGATTTAGAAAGTGAGACGAAAGATCCCAACATGAACACGGAGGGAGACGTCATCCGATCCCCAGTCTGCTGAAACACTCAAGGCCCAGGCTGCATTTGGGGCCCTATAAGAGGCCTCTTGGGGCCAGATGTTCTGAGAGCTGCGGTCTTCGGACGACACAAAGGTCAGTCAGTCTCCAGCTGAATGCAGCTTGTGATGGCGGACAGGGGCGGCGCTGATGGAGGACAGCTGTTCACATGATCCAGTCCATATGGCTCCCACTTGTTCAGGGGCCTTTTCACAGCACAGACCATGTAAACACCATTCAGTTATCTGCACTATTTTTCCCCCCCTGTAAAAACATGTCCTAAATCCAATCACCGAGCTCTTCTAAAGGGGATGATGTTGATTAATGGGAATATGTGGTGGCGGTAGCAAGCAGACTACCCATAAGCCTCCAGTCAGCTAGTCCCAGGCCCATCTAGGCTTCGAACTGCAGAATAAATGAGCTGAGGGAGGGAGATCTTAGATTAGAGTGGGGATTGTTTAGACAGACAATGGTGTCTACCTGATTTTAATCCTGGCTCGAAAAAAACACAGGGATTGGCAGAGTTTAATAAATGAAAGTGCTCTCTGTAATTCGGGATTTGTGCAAAGTGCCCCTTTGTGTTAATCTGACATTTCTACAGCATGCTTTCTGACATCTGTCACAGGGACCAGTGTTAACCCTGACAATGCCACAGCTGTTTGCAACTGAATGGAATAACCAGGATGACACCATTGTTCATTCAGAAGGGTCTTTTTCACATCACAGACAAAGCATCCACAATCACATGAACAGCAAGAATGACTACCACCATTTGCTACAATAGGAATCAAAATTCCAACACTGAGGAAAAACTAAATGGAGTGTATAATAAAGATACCCTCTAAGACTTTTGCAAAAGAATTTTTTTTTAAAAACATTTTGGGTTGGATGTGTACTTAGATTGATTATATATGTGTATAATCTTTAAGTAGAATAACATACCTCAGCTAGCCATGACATTTTTATGACATGGTGCAAATCCATTCATAAATATCATAGTGCACAATTTTTGTGGATACATTTTGGTGGCCAGAATTGTCTTCTTTCATAATTGTACTAAAGAAATTTGTTTCAACAGTACAACAGAACACAATCTGATACAGTTAATTTATATGCAATGCTTTTCACCCTAAATTATAATTATGAAAATTTATACCAGAGTAGTGTGTCCAGCCAGCCTCCATTGAGTGGTGGACCACAACCAAATGTTGCATATTAGGAGGAGCTAATATAGCTGGGGCTATATAATTATTTTGTGACTTAAAATGAAAGCTGCATTATTATAATTAAAGTCCAGCATATCAGCGTTAAAGCATAA
Source organism: Esox masquinongy (assembly GCA_016801175.1). Classification (NCBI taxonomy): domain Eukaryota; kingdom Metazoa; phylum Chordata; class Actinopteri; order Esociformes; family Esocidae; genus Esox; species Esox masquinongy. The sequence continues at coordinate 15,386 of JACXGI010007046.1, forward strand.
TAAAATAGTTTTAAAATCAAGGATTACAACATTAAATCCCACTGGGCCAGATGTGAGCATGGGAGGGGGGAAAGCCCACCGACCGGATTCTGGATCAGATTAAGACTAGGGACAATCCCAAAGGGGCAACGCTGCTTTTTCAATGCGGATTAGGGGCTTGTGTGGATTCAACATGCTGTAATCCAACGATTAGCTGATATAATCACCTGTAAATACACCTTGGCCTGCACACTGCGCAACCAAGAGAGGACCAGCTCTTCCTGGAAGTGTGTGTGTGTGTGTCTACCCTTATGTGCATTCATGTTCCTGCAATTCCTCAAGAAAATGGGTAGCGGAAGTGGCAGTTTTAAGCCCCCCCCCCACAAATTTTTTGACAATGAATCTTGAGGATTGTAAAGTCAACAAAGAAAAAACTGACAATAACAAAAACTCACTTTTTCACCAAAAATGATACAAAAACTCACATCTACGTTTTTTGTTCATTGAAGAACAGACTAACTACTGAAACGCTCTTAACTCTGGCTACCCAGATAAGAATTATCGGATAGAATTATCAAATTTGCTAACTGCACTGCTGCCTGTTAAAGCTAGGGCAGATTCTAAGTATTTACTTCTAACCTCTTAAATATTACATGGAATTGTTCCTACTTTTCTCTCTGAACTGGACCTGCCGTGCACACCAATAAGTACTCTGAATTGACAAGAGGCTTGCCTCAGTGTTGTTGGTTGGTTTCCCTTTGGTGGTCTGGGGCTATGCTTGGCAAAATGGGTGGAGCCATTTCCTGCCTGGTCAGCACTGTTTTAAGATTATTGCTGGAACCCACCCCTTTTTAAGTCCCCAGTATCTGCACTGCCATAGTCTATGTGCTGGGGGACTAGGGTCAGTTGGTCCCATCTGGTGTCATTTATCCTGTTAGATCTTAGGTATGCTAGGGCCACGCAACAGGTTTTCAGGCTGAGGCTACATTTTGTGGCAACTGCTTTATAAGATACATTTTATTGAGTCAATAACTGAGCCCCAATTATTTAAGTCACTATGATGAGGAGCATCTGCTAAATGTAAATGCGATCTCTCTACACTGGCAAATAATCACAATATACCTCCTTGTTGAGGGGTTGTGCAGATGAGCAGGCAGAGAAAATCATTTTCTGATGACAAGAAGGGAGAATCCAGTCAGCCAAACACTTACTGCCCAGATACATCCAGTAGCTTTAAACTATTTTGTCAGATGGCCTAAGGTTACATACCCTTTTGTTTTACCAGGTAGGTTGACTAAGAAAACATTTTCATTTACAGTTAGAGTTAACTGTCTTGCTCAGGAACAGAAAGACACATTTCTCAGCTCGGCAGCTCAGCGGTTAACCCTAGCAGCCTCCTGATAAGATGTTCAAACCGCTACACTCCATTCCTACATCATCCTGGGACCCAAAGGATACGCTGCCTTCATCACCCAGGGACTCAACAAAGGATACGATGCCTTCATCACCCAGGGACTCAACATAGGATACGCTGCCTTCATCATCCAGGGACTCAACAAAGGATACGCTGCCTTCATCACCCAGGGACTCAACATAGGATACGCTGCCTTCATCACCCAGGGACTCAACATAGGATACGCAGCCTTCATCACCCAGGGACTCAACATAGGATACGCAGCCTTCAAAAATACAAAACAACTCCACTACACAGCATGTACATTTTTTTATTCAGTAAGACACTTAAGAGACATTCCTGAAAGGGAGAACAAATTACTTTGGTTCATAGCAGATTCATCAAACCTGATATGATAAACAAGAAACAAAATATTAAGACTACACAGACAAAATTTACAAGTCATAAAATCAAACAATATAAACAATATTTTATATATAAAACATAGCAAGCTTAATAAATATTACAAATCAACAAAAGCTAGAAATAAACAAATGTTAAACAATTTGGTATGGGCAACAATTGAGGAGGGTTTTAAAACAAGCTGAATGTCAGTTGGATCATGTTAGTCTGCTATGGTCAAAGCTCCGGCCAAGTCACTTTTCCTGTTAGTGTGGATCGAAATTCATCCAAAGAAAACAACTGATTCACAAATAATAAGCAACCCCCCACCCAAACCAATGTTTAGTCTCTTAAAGAAACACAAAATATGAAATGTCTCAAAAGGTGCTCCAAGCTCACCATAACATGAAATCCTTGAAATACTTAGCTCTCACAATCACCACATTCAACCTGTTGCTATTGTTTTTGTTCTACAGAGGCTGCAGGTTAGGAGTGTACGCTGTTATCTTTCTACGTTAGTGCAGTAATGTTTCCTCAAGGGTTTGCCTTTTCTGAGAATGAAAAACCAGTTAATCTTCTCATAGATAAATAATACCTCCACTATTGGGAAAAAAATGGCTTCAGCACAGTAGAAAATACAAAGCCCAGAGGTGACATCATGTGTATGCAAATCTTAAATAGAATTTTGAAAATGGAATGTTGGCAGTCCATAACAAAATACATTATGTTGTGTTTGTTAACAGAACACTTAGGTACACCTTTTAGTT
>JACXGI010007046.1:24641-39297 GCA_016801175.1 Esox masquinongy
ACACACACACACACACACACACACACACACACACCCGCCCCCTCCTTCTACAAGCCCGCAGATTTTCCTACTGGTAGTTCTCATCTCACCTTTCCGAAGGGCCCTGCTCCAGTGCCAGAGCTGAAGAAACCCGAGAAGCGGCTGGCAGCACGGTTCTTCCAGCTGTCCGGTCCAGGGCCTACGCCTGGAAGAGAGCCACTCAGCCCGGCCAAGGAGTCCGGGGACGGGATGTTGGCGTCCCCAAGGAACTCTGTTATGTTCTTCCTGCGACGCGCCTGACCCTGGAAGACCAGAGAAAGCAAGAGAGATGGAGAAGAAATCTGGTTTTATATTTCTATATTTACATTGAGACACCATGAGAAGGAGTAAACAAAACAAGACAGAAAGAAAATACTTCAAGTGATGACATCACCTGCAGAGAAGGGCAACTCATCAGGAAAGTCTAATACCCACAGGAGGATAAACAGGAAATCAGAGGGGTTTTTTGAAGTGAAGGATGACATCATCAGGAGAGCTGTTTAAGCCACCCTCACATCCTAACTGTCGTTCAGACACAAACAGGATCAGAGGGAAGGAATGCCACTTCCTGATGAGGAACATTCACAACACCACAGAGGGAAAGGGACCTGGCCAGACAAAGACGCCTTTCCACAACAACCCCGCTCCATTGTTCAAAAACGCCATTGTCCAGCTGTCAGCAAGCAAGCTCTTCCGCCGGCCTGTGCATCTTGAAGACGTGTAATCTCAGTCCACTTTACGAGCCCCAAACAAACACGGGCCTCCTCAGGCATTATAGTATCTTAGGAAGCAGTTGCTTTTGCCATCAGAGAGAGCGGGTCAGTGCAGAGTGATCCGTGGCGACCAGGGAGTCGCTGGGCCATTGACCCTTGCTAAGGACACAGTAGAGGAACGTGATTTCCAGGGCCTTATCCACTGCTTCCAATCGCAAATATTTTCCTTCCCACAGTGGAGCACGTCATTAGATAAGTACAACAGTGGGGCCTGTCACACAGCTCTGAGCTGGGGAATTTCTGGGGAATCTTGACCAGGGACACAGGTGAAGGAAGTGGAAAGGACGGGGTTTCCACAACACCCCCCCCCCCCGTCCTAGCTTCTCATTGAGCTATTATAGCGGGGCTAAACTGTTATTAGCTTAGCGCAAACTGTTAATGCTTTGGCAACTGACAAAAACTACAACATACATGGCAGTTGAGAACATTTTGATAGTCGATTTGTAACGTGGCTTTTTGAAGAAGAATATGGACATTTTAAAAGAGCCTGAAACTATACAATATTGGCATACACTATACAATATTGGCAGGGCATGTCTGAAATCTTGAGTGTCAATACACTGCAGTCAAAAACAAAGTCCTGGCAATTTGCCCTCTACCCCACAGAGAAGTACTGTAGGGTAAACTATCAATTATCAAACTATCAACCAGGGAAAGTCTCCCAAAGGTGTTTGACAAAGTATGAAGGACACTCACCATTAACGTCAGAGGCATGTCAAAAATGACAAAAAACATCCTATTCCTTCAGTCAGAGACTACTTGATTGTAGCCCATATCGGACCCAGCTGCTGTGTTCGAAGTCTCTTATATTCCCTTCTCCCCTCCTCGGCTTCCACACCACAGACACCCACACGCATGCCACAGTCCTCAGACAGAAAAACCCGAACAAGCGACAGCTGCAGCAATAAGTCGTTCCCTACCAAAAAAGTGCTTCTGAAGTTTAGTTATGACTTGGGATGAGATGCCCTGCCAAAGCTGAAAAAGTCCAATTCTTGCTGTTTGACTGAGTGACTCCTGCATCCTCGTCCCCTCCGTGAATCCACCATTACCACCACCGCAGTTCTCGTCTCTGAACTCTCCGTCCCTGTGCTCGTCCGACCTGTCCCGCCGTCCTAACTCTGAGAGGTGAAGCCCGCTGTGCTGACGGAGCCTGCTGCCTGCCTAGCATTTCACACAGCCACTGTCCTGGAGTCATAGCAACCAGGAGGATCCTACATCCCCCCACTGTGTTGGGGAGGAAAAGAGGAGGCGGGGCTACGGGAAAAGTGTGTGTTTGTGTGTCTGAGCGGAGAGATCTGCATAGAAAGGGGTGTGGCTAAAGCAACAGCTTGCAGGGCTCCAAGAGAAACAACCAGACATCCTGGTGCTGCTGAGGACATGGCAACTGTTCATAGTGACTCCAATTCCAGAGCCTTTGTTTGGCACTGCCTTTGACGTTCAGTTTTTAGGCCCCTATAATTTCCGCGTTGCGGAGATTGCGGACAGAATCACGGAATGCAGACAATAACCGAACAAAGTAAAGAAAGTATTTTCAGATACAAAATATAATTACTTTATATGGTAAGGTAATAATATTAATTACCACTGCACTTTGCCAGCTCTATAGATATATGTGGTTCCTTACTGCTCAGTGGTTGTCTGGCAGCGTCAAATAGATCTTCATGTGGAATTTGTTGTCACTTACTGTTTAACTTTACTGTTGTGAAAAATATCAAAGCACCCTTCCATTGAATCTATATTAATGGCAGAGTTTATATTTGAGTCATTATTATTCATTCGTTATGATGTGTACAGAGGCCTAGTGTGTTTGTGGAGATGTGATGTTAAAAACGGAATAACAAAAAATAAAACGTTTCCCTACAATTTCCTGTTTCTGAATCCTAAAAAACATCCCTCCCTCTGGGCTTTTCCCAGGTAGTTTCTCTATTAAGTGATCTTAACATCACTGTGACAACTTAACGTCATTCAAATATGGCATGTCTCCAAATTCGCTCCCTGACTGGAAATGAAACGGATAATCTACAGCTGTACAGAAAGCACAAGTTGTTTTAAGTGTAGACAGGCATATAGAAACTTGCAACATTAAACAAAGCTGATTGCCACACATACCCTTAAGTCATTTAGAAACTTTGACAGAAAAAGAATGGGGTAAGCAAATTTGACTGGGCATGTCTCACTGAATTAGCGAGAACATTAGTTATGCCTTTAACACAGTGACATGACGACAATCCTCATATATAGAGGTTTGAACTGAAGGTGCCCAACCCATTGTTTCCTTCCATCAACTGTTTATCTATTAGCCTGTGTACACAAAACATTCAACAACACTTCCTGGTTGACGGTGGAAACAAATGCCAAGTACAGACATGAAGGGAAAAATATCCCTTTGGAGGGCCTATTTTAATGTATTTAAAAAAAAAAAAAAGCTTTTTTATTTCTCACAGGGGACTATGTGAAACCGTCGTCAACGTGCTGTCGCTAACAGTATTGCTTACTCTCCAATAGTTAGCCTCATCCCACATTGGGCACAAACTTGGGTCCTCTGCTTTACAACACACGTGACCGTCCTCCTTGACAAAGTCCAACCGTTATCACCATAGAAATAGTACCAACTGTATAGCAATATTGGCGACATTTCAAGGGGGCTGTGGAGTTCTTAACTCCATTATAATGGCCCTTTTAAACACGGGACACTGCAAGTTACCACGGCCATTGTACTGAGCTCAATTTACCAATCCGTGTCACGGCACCAGTGAAAACAGTGTCAACATGCTGTTGCCAATAGTATTGCTTCCTCCGTGACAGTACGCCTCACTCCACACTGGGCTCAAACTCAAGTCCTCTACTTCGCAACACATTTGACCACCCTCCTTGATAATATCCTAACCCTTTACACCTTACAAAAGGTTACAAAATGTATGGCCCCATCTGCAATATTCAGGATAACTGTGAAGTGAGCTTATCCTGTCTTTTTTACACTGTTATATATGCAAAGACCCCTTTCCCCAAGATAAGGCTGTACAACCATACAACATTAAATTCAGATACTATCATTTCAGCAGGGATTACATGTCTCAGCATTGATCTCCTGTATTTCAATGAACCATTGGAAATAATATTCTACTTAGGAAAACAACAGCAGCATGTACAGCAGTCAATAGCTGGCTAAGTGGTTACAACCACTTCACCCGTGTCTACATTGTGGGCATGTTGATCTAAACCATTAACATACGTTTCACCTGGCCTTTGTGTAGACACTTCTCAGTCTCACTCCATTAATAAAAGACTGGACCCTGACCAACTACCCCACTGACAGGTCTGAGGACTGGGGCTAGTGGCCTTCAACACAGCCCAGTACGCTCCAGGCAGGTTAATGATATCAAGTGTTGTTGGGTCCTTATCATCTCACAAAAGAAAACCCCTCAGGGGGGCTTGATGGATGATTGTATTGTATTGTAAGTAGCTAAACAAGCAGTATCATATACTGTCATGACAGAAACACAGAACCGTTGAGATAAGAGGGGAAGAGATTAATTTAATCGTCCATGACAGTAATGGCACCCAGGATAGCACCAAGATAGTTACCGAGATCACTAATGATACTGACCATAGGTCAGCACTGGATCCCACCATAGGTGTAAGAATTCACAGGGACATGTATTGTGGGATATTGAAATTCTCACAGTTCAATATGCATTGCGATCGGATGCTGCGATCCAATGTTCTCAACCTATTGCTCACCACACTAATGCACATAGACAAGAAAGAGCCGTGAAGATTAGTTTTGATCATTCATGGAAATAAAAGTGCTGTAAAAAGAAATTGGCTCCAATAAAAAAAAAATGGAGAAAAAGCTATGAAGGAAAAATACTGGAATTCTTTGCACAGTTAGCACCAAACCTGCACAAGATATGACAATTGTATCAAATCATGATATCTATACCTTCGCATTTCCTCGTCTAATATCAATTTATAATAATGCAACCAGAGAAGCAGAAAGACCCAGTGCTTCTGTCTCACCTGATGTTGTGGTGCCATTGGGCTCCGGAGGGAGTCTGATTCAGGGAGGTCCTCAGGAATCCCCTCCACATGCAGCAGATCCCAGCTACGCCAGGCAGAGAGGCGATATAAACGCACCATTCTCAAACCTCACTTTACAGTAGACGTACAAACTACTTCAACAAAAGCTAATATGTTGACTTTGACGTGGGAAGTAAACCGAAACCCCTAAATCCAAAAATCTTGACGACATCCAAAAACAACCATGACAGCTCACAAAAAAAGAAAAAAATCCAACCAGGACACCAAAATTGGAAAAGAGTTCAAAGCACAGTCAAGTGCTGATGTGAAGGACGTTTGGTGGCTATTTCCTTATGTCTGCCACCAGAAAATTTGTGCTGAGTCTCCAAACCCAATGGGCATGACAATGACCACACGGGCTTCATAAAGTATCCTCCCTCCTCTTCCCAGCCTCCATACCTCACACTACCTCACACAACCTCACACTAGCGTGAGAATGTGACAGACAGACATACACCTCTCATACGGCAGTCCAACTGGCTCCTAGCTCCTCCCAGCCAAAGCTGAACTCCTGTGATAAACCATAAACAGCAGACATCAGGGCTCATTTTTACTTTGCAAATAAGCACCACCCCATGTAAAAACAATCACCTCCATTCACGCTGGACAGACAAAAGGTTCTATTAGACAAGCATATGCCAGGTAAGGAGAGGTTATAATGTGGGGTTCCACTGAGGACAATTCTGCATTGCAATATTTAATAATCAATTGTTATTTGCTTATTAAATAGAAATGTAACCTAAATGTTTGTTTTTTTACGACCGATGGGTCAAATAGGTTGTAAAAACATGTATATTTTCATATCAGAGTTCTCCTGACCAATACCCATCAATCCAGTGTCAATTTGGGCTTCTGTTGTTGTGTGGCCATCTGTACTTCATCTTAATTACCTGATGTGTGAATAGTCGTTACAGTGAAAAGGACTGCAGGTCCTAATCAAACACGATCACACGTCACATGTCTGTAACCACACCCCAATCGCCATTGTCATTTAAAAGATTACAGTCCAGATCGCCGACTGTCATCACTGGGTGCTTCACAAAGTGATTTGATGGCTGAAAATGAATGAGCCGCTAATGTTGTTAGCCCATCTAAGAACTACAATCGCCACTGTAGTCTAGTGGTAAATACATGCAAACGAGCACTGTGCTTACTGTAAGAAATGACACGGGAAGAAACTATTTCACTTTTTTCTTTTTCTAAGGGGCTTCCGAGATACCGGGGGACACTTTTGTCCTCTGATATAGTACGGGCAAGTATGGACATGTGAGAGTGTGAGGAGGGATTCCCGAAAGGGGACACAACACAAGAAACAATTTCTATTTTAAAAAGGACTGTTAAAAATAGAAAGTTATTCTATCCAAACCAAGGTCCGACCAGTTGTTGAAATAATGTCTGGCTAATTCATTCTGATAAGGGGAATCCGATTTGCTGTAGGCAATGGGTAACCCGCTTGGACAATGTTTTACTGTTGCATATTACACAAAGGCCTTATTAAGTTAAAATGTCACTTTTATAGATGAGATCTAGCTTCAGTAGAGCACATGACGGCCAATGTTCCACGGCGTTCTGTGTCTTTATAGATGAGATCTAGCTTTAGTAGAGCACATGACGGCCAATGTTCCACGGCGTTCTGTGTCTTTATAGATGAGATCTAGCTTCAGTAGAGCACACGACGGCCAATGTTCTACGGCGTTCTGTGTCTTTATAGATGAGATCTAGCTTCAGTAGAGCACATGACGGCCAATGTTCCACGGCGTTCTGTGTCTTTATAGATGAGATCTAGCTTCAGTAGAGCACATGACGGCCAATGTTCCACGGCGTTCTGTGTCTTTATAGATGAGATCTAGCTTCAGTAGAGCACATGACGGCCAATGTTCTACGGCGTTCTGTGTCTTTATAGATGAGATCTAGCTTCAGTAGAGCACATGACGGCCAATGTTCTACAGCGTTCTGTGTCTTTATAGATGAGATCTAGCTTCAGTAGAGCACATGACAGCCAATGTTCCACGGCGTTCTGTGTGAAGTACTTCCATAAAGACATAATGGGATTCCAGCGGCAACAAGTTTCGATTGTCTCTGAATGAGGGGGTCATCCCAGTTAATTGTAAGCACTTCCTGAAGTCACCAGTTTTAATTTGAACTATATCTTCCATGCATGTTTGCCCATGCTGGAAGTGGTCGAAAAGGGCCTTTTTGGACCTGAATATGCAGGACATCAAGGCACACAAATCTGACCTGTTGCACATCCTACCATGACAGACGGTTGTAAATCTTTTTACTTTATATACATTAAATACATATTTAAAATTAAGCTTTCATATTGTGCCGATATAATATGTATTGTGATTCTCACAACCGTATATGTGTTGCAGTTTGAGGCTGGAATATAAAAGTTATGAAGGAAAATTACTGGAGTTTTCGTGAAGGTACAGCAAACTAGCGCAGAAATTATATTTGCTGTCATCAAAACATACATTGTGATTCATAAACGACTATCCTGTTATGCAACTGCATCCATCTCCACCATCACCACTATTGTTTTAATACATTTTGATTTCCGATCAATAGTATTGTGTTTGTATTTGAGCAGTACGCTGTTAACAGAAGAGGAATTTGTATGTCCTACTTTGAAACCTGCCCGGTACAATTTATTGCTGCGTCACCCTCTATCCCGTCGCTAGATGACTATCTAAACTACCTGGGGCAAAGTCCTCAGTAGAGTACAGAGCAGCCTGGTCCTGAAGGGTCAGTGTGTCATATAAGAGCTGCAGTCAGCACCCAGTTAGCCAAGTGTGTCTTACTCTTCCTGGTCTATTTTGACCAGACTCTCTGCTGGCACGCTGCTGTAGGTCTGGCCATGTGGCTCAACGCCCTGAAACCAGGTCCACGTGATGTACAGATTCGCTGCAGGCCGAGGTCCTACGCATTAAAATGTACCGTTTGTCGTTTCTTTATCGCCCCCGTGTGGACACACTGAGAATTGCCGCTCTCTGCCTAGAAACCTAAAGAGTCCATGGGTTTGAGCGATACAGCAGGGGCCCAAGCTTTTCTCTGTAAAGAAGCGGTTTTGTATCTCAAGCCTTCACTGCCATCTGGGACTGAAATTAACTCCACTAACTAAACACAATGCAGGAGTGGAATGGAACAACGTCAGCTGTCCTGGGAAAACTATCAAAATAAAGCAAATAACAAACTCCTGACTAATCAGACATAGCCGTGTTTAATGCCTGGTGCAGGTGACTGACCCACCCGCAGACAGAAAGACAGACACCTAAGCCCTCTCACATTACCCGCAACCTCAGCTCTCCTCCCAGGCTGTAACCGTTTCCTAGCCCAGGGGCACGGCCCGATGACATCACACCTGGGTTTCCAGCGCATGCAATGCTGCCTGGCCCCACAGAAATGTGAATGCCGAGTGGGTCTAGACTTGCCTGCGGGGTGCTACTCAACTGTTCACACCCAATGACTTGTTTTTCACTCGGTAATCGGAAAGGGCTAGTCCACACAAGCCAGCTACCAATCCCTCCAAGCGCTGTGCTGGGACAGAGCACAGCACCGATGTTGACAACCTGTCATACCGTGTTTAGTCTCTGGTGACTTAACACAAATTGAGTTGCTGACCTTCACAATGAGCTTCACAAATTTTGAGATTTTATGACAACAAAAAAAACCCACCACTTGTTCCCAGCAAACTGTACCAAATGACAATGTTTTAGAATGTAGATTTCAGTTGGTTAGATAATGACGGCAGATCTGCGGGAACCGCGAGACGGAGGGTTTTAGCCTCGCTCTGGCCAGTATTTAACACAGTAGCAACGTGGTGAAAACGCCCTGACCTGGACTAGTGATACAAACCGTCTCTCAGCACCTCCCCTTTCAGGCCAAAGCCAACACTTCCTGGTCACGCCTATAAGCCACAGGAAACAGTTAGTGGCAGAGCCTCTTCCTGTATGAGGTCACCTGTCTACCCGGCAGGCCCAGAGAGCTGCTGTGTGGTCTGGCTAAGTGGAGGCTGGCGCAGAGCACGGGGGTTAACTCATGAGGAAATTGACGAGCAGGGTTTTTAGTGTTCTGACGGGATGAAAGACAGATGAGGTAATGATCGGATTAGCATCCACCAGAGAGCAGAAGGCGTCGTCACGGGATCACCAATGAGATTATGGAAAGGAGAGTGAAGAGATGAGAAAAAGTTTCAAGGGGTTTTTAAAGATTCCTATAGATATATTGCGTGGGGATAGTGAGTAATGTGTGTGTGTGTGTGTGTGTGTGTGTGTGTGTGTGTGTGTGTGGGGGGTTAATGAGAGAAAATTGATGTATACTGTCTGTGACAGAGAACCTACTCTGGAGGGTGTACTGACCAGCAGGTCGACGTTGCTCTCCTTGCGCCCCAGGGAGCCGTGCTCAACCTTCTCACTGCCCGGGTTGAGGATATAGGGGCTCTGCACCCCCGACGAGGGCTTCAAGTTGGGCAGGCTGAGTGACCGCAGGTCCTTCACCCCCTGCTCCACCTTCAGCTCATCACCCGGCCGCGCTGAGGAAGAACCTGAGGGTTAGCTTTCTGCTCCCTACCTCCCCAGGACCCCAAACAGGATGCGTGGTAGATCTCTTTCAAACATTTCACAGAGAAAACATTTCACTACATGGATCAACTACAGACTGTAAGAGTTAACCGTGGGTAGGGTGGAGATAGCAGCAAACATGATGTAACCCCTATTTATCATAGCACTGGGCATTTGAAATGAATAGGCCTTTGATCCAAAGGCTGCCGTTGGAAATATAGTCTCCTGCAAAGATCCAAGATGGGGGACGCCCTGTCCAGTTTCCTCTGACTCAAGGGGGAGACAGGAAACAAAAGCCCTGCCATCTGTCCCACCCAAGCACCGTTTATGTAAGGGGGCACAAAATTAACCCAAATATTGGACAAATGGATAGAATAAGGTGTTCCGGAGGATGCTGTCCGTTCCTCTGATGAAGCCGACTCTTACCTTTGACCTTGAGATAGTGGCCCCCGAAGCGGTAGGCTTCAAAGTTGAGGGACAGCGGGGTATTGGACTGGTCTAGGAACAGGTCTACCCGGGACAACTCAATACCCTTCCGCTCAAACACAGGGCCCAGCACCTCCCTGGCACAGAGAAACAGGCAGGACACAAAGGAGAGAGGCAACAAGCCATTCAGTCTGTCCAGTCATGCAAACCCAGTGAGCAGACAGTCCACTGAGGCCATTCACACCACGTGTTTAAGTAAATCCAATGCAGTAGTGCCCCTCATAATAATTAAATGGAAAAGTAGTATATTAAGCAACCCCAAGATACACCTCTCTGTTATTACTTTGTTGTCTTTGAGAAGTGGCCAATATTAACACGACTACTTGTGCTAATCAGTTTTGCTTCTGGACAACTATCGAGCTTATGTGAGACATGATGTCAGAAGGACGGGGGTGGGGGTCGGCGGGACGAAAAAGATTTTGACCCAGATGTTTGCCATAGTCAGACAGATGATATTTGAGGGAGAAACAGTGTAACATGTCACGATCACTCCTGTTCATTCGGTGCACTACCAGCTGTCCATATTCACCTCAGGGTCTTCTTTTTCACAGCCGGGACAATCTCTGTGTCAATGTCCACATTCAGATCAAACTTGAGACTGAAGCACTCCTTGCTTGGGTCCTGCAGGGGGCGATAGACAGTATAAGTTACTGGATGTACTGTACAATTGAGGCCAGGGGTCTGTGATTACGGCACATCTCCATAGTGGATACAGAGCAGCTTTTCTCACTAAGCCATGCCTCTGGAAGACATGCTCTAGCCACGGGGTTGTCAACGTCGGGTAGATTTTGTGTATTCTGCCCTCATTATGTTCTTCACCAATAACAACACCATTAAGCAGGGTAAAAATCAGGGTATGTGTACATTTTTTGTGACTAAAGGTAATTCTGGGGCCAATACCTTTCTGCTCTCGTTTACATAACAATGGCTAACTGTGAATGTAAACACATCCTCAAAAAGCAACTGTTTGGTCGGACGCAGAGGTTGTTAATTCGGCACACCCAAAGGCCTGGAATCACACTCCCGATGGAAGCATAGGAGACAGACCAGGCGTGCCCTAACAGACACACGGCAGATTCAACCCAAAACCACAGGACAAAGGTAAGGTGGTGTGGATTCCTGAGGGCCGCGTGTCACGTCCCCAAACGACTGAACTAACACTCACATCAGTGTGACGTCGCCGTGGTTTCTTCTTCACCAGCTTAAGCCCCCCAGCTTTACGCTCCCTGAAATAAGAAAAAAACAACAAGTTCATCCTTCAGATACGAACTCCACAGTACGTAATGAAACACCCCCGGAAGAACCGGCGAACACACACGTCAGAACTCTGTTAGGACAGCTTTATGTTTGAACTGAGCAGTGGTGTCAGAGACTGTACATGTCGACAAACTGGACCAGCGCCATGCTTGTCAGAGATGAGCTAATAGATGACTGACATAAAAAAGCGACAAACCCTCGGTCGTTGCCGCCCTCGTCCTCCTCCTCCAGGTCAGAGGGGGGGCTGGTGCGGGGGGGACAGGAGCGCGTCGACACGTTCCGGGCCAGGATAGAGCCTTATAGGGTGGTTACACAGAACATCTGTTAGACACTTTCATTATCAACACAAATAATCCAGTTTAATCTAGCCTGGCTAAATGTTAACAGGAAACTCTAAACCGCAATCAATTCTTGCATCTGCGGAGGACAGCCGCGATGGATGATGCACCCAGGATGATGCTGCCTAGCCGACACAACTAACAGATTCATTTAATATTAGTCGTATATCCGAAAGGTTGTGAACCCAGCTGAAGATACAGATCACATGTTGATAAAAGTTAGTGCTTGAATGGGAGGATATTCTGTATTTTCTTTTCTCTCAAAGTTTGGGTGTTTCGCTATTGTGGGGGACACAATGTCGCCTGTGGGTGGCAGACAGCCTAGTGGTTAGAGCACCTGACCAGTAACCAGAAGGCTGCATGACCATATCCCAGAAACAGCAAGGAGGTAATCGAATCTGTTGTTCTGTCCTTGAACAAGACCGGTAACCTCAACTGCTCATGTAAGTCACTCTGGATGAATAACAAAATAAGATATAGCGATGTTAAATGGGTACCTTGGGGTTGCAGGTCAAAACGGGGGTGCCGGTCAAAGTGCATGTTGCCTGTGTCTTCCGGGTGGCAGCGGGAGTCACATGACTCACACAGGTGTAGGGGACTCTTGTTGTTCAGGTCCTGGCAGTCTGGGTGGTGGCACACCTGGAGACAGATGGAGGGAGATCAGTGTGGCTGAGAGGGCGGTCTCTCACACCAGACACCATCTCTCCAGGCCACGAATCACCCCAGGGACGAGGTTTGGTGTGCCTGTAGAGGGTCAACATAGCCTGGGAAGAGACAGGTCAGGCCGTAATGCCAGACACAGATCCGCGTGCTTGCAGGACGGACAGCTACATGCTCCAGGGCCAAAGCCTTTGTTTATACCATCACATGGGCACGGAGGCAGCAGGCATGGTTGGACATCACACATACCGCTGCCTCATGACCAGAGCCAGCCAACCACACAGCTAACCAGGCAGCCAAATAGCCAACCACACGGCTAACCGGGCAGCCAAATAGTCAACCACATGGCTTACCAGGCAGCCAAATAGCCAACCACACGGCTAACTGGGGAGCCAAATAGCCAACCACACGGCTAACCAGGCAGCCAAATAGCCAACCACACGGCTAACCTGGGCAGCCAAATAGCCAACCACATAGCTTACCAGGCAGCCAAATAGCCAACCACACAGCTAACCAGGCAGCCAAATAGTCAACCACACGGCTAACCAGGCAGCCAAACAGCCAACCACACGGCTAACCAGGCAGCCAAATAGCCAATCACACAGCTAACCAGGCAGCCAAATGGTCAACCACGCAGCTAACCAGGCAGCCAAATAGCCAACCACACAGCTAACCAGGCAGCTAAATGACCAGACAACCATCAAGTCAGTCAGGCAGGCAGACCGGCAGCAGAAGGGAGCTGGATTAGGCCCCCTATGCCTTGGGCCAGACCCAGACAGACATGCCCCTCCTCTAGACCCTCCAGAGGACAGCAGCTCCAGGGGGTGTAAAGGAAGACAGGGGTAGGGGTATCACCCCAACTAACCAGGCCAGCTCCTATACAGGAAATTAGGATTAATCGGGAGATAGAATGGAGCTCCTGTTAATGTACAGCGTCAGTAAAATGTTTGGACACACCTACTCATTCAACGGTATTCCTTTAGTTTTACTATTTTTCACATTGTGGAACAGTTAAGACATCAACTATGAAGTAAAACATATGGAATTTTGTAGCAACCATAAAAGTGTTGATCAGATCAAAGTCCATTTCATACTGTAGATACTTCAAAGTATCCACCCATTGCCTTGATAATAGCTTTGTACACTCTTTGCATTCTCTCAACCAGCTTGATGAGATAGTCACCTGGAATGCTTTTCCAACAGTTAAGAAGGAGTTCCCGCATATGCTTGAGTGTGCAAAGCTGTCATCATGGTAAAGGGTGGCTACTTTGAAGAAACCAAAATATATGCATTTTGATTTGTTTAACACTGTTTTGGTTACTACATGATTCCACATGTTATTTCATAGTTTTGATGTCTTCACTATTATTCTACAATTTGGAAAATAGTCAAACAAAAGAAATACCCTTGAATGAATGGGTGTGTCAAAAACTGACTGGTACTGTATTTCCTGTTATTGTCTCTGTACGCTCTGATTGGAACTTGATGGGTGTGTCTGTCTGTCTGTCTGTATTTGTGTGTGTTGTGTGTGTATGTGGCAGGGGGTCTAAGAGGGCCTTAGTGTAAAAAGCACACAGACACGTGAGCAAAACATAGGATACCTGTAACCCAGGTTGAAAAGAAACAGCACACAACCTTTCTTAATGTTTCCTAACATTGACAAGCCTACAGGTCACATACCTCTATACTACATGCATGGACATCAGCTACACATCAATACAAGAATGCCGCAGGTTAACTGAAGCTATCCACAAACGTACACGTGCACCACCATGTCCTCCCAGTGTCATTAAGCTGACTCCAAATCCCTGTAAAACAGGAAAAAGCTTTGGTTTAATCAACTGAAGCGTACAGGCATGCGCCCCTGTCCGGTGCTCATCCTCCTCCTATCATCCAGCTGAGCGAATGAGAGCGGCGCTGTCCCCAAGCCAAACAGTCAGACTCCATCACCACAGCAACAGGCGCCCAAGGCTTCAGCTCCAAAACCCATCACCTTCCACAGTCACCACACAGCTAAATGGGTCCTTTTCCCAGGAAACAACTGCAAGCAGCCTAATTAAGCCAGGTTAGCTAAAAGTACATATTTTTAGGCACTGGTTAGCAACGGGTAAGTCAAATACGGAAGCCCAGAACAGAAAGGACCCTGACAAAGGAGGTGAAATATTAAGCAAGCAGCTTTCAGAAGTCCAAAGCCCCCTTAATCTAGAGCTTTAAGTGCTGCCTGGCTGGTCTGTCTTGGTTAGAGCCATCTGACGTGACCGCGCAGGCAGGCACAGCAGAGATTAAAGCAGGGGCCTCTCATTTAGCTCTCAGTTTGCCAGAACAACAGAGGCTTCTCCCACACCCTTTGCTTATGTTCTACCTTTAGCCTACACACTGAACCAGCCACAGGCCTGGGGCTCGCTCTCTCTCTCTCTCTCTCTCTCTCTCTCTCTCTCTCTCTCTCTCTCTCTCTCTCTCTCTCTCTCTCTCTCTCTCTCTC
>JACXGI010007047.1:0-38895 GCA_016801175.1 Esox masquinongy
AGGCTGTCCACCCAATCCATACCTGGCAAGTTGTGTTCACCTACTACTTGAAACATTTCAAGAAGTAGGTGACTCAGCACTCATTTCAAATTGAACACTGATTTTGCTGTTGTTTCTGTAGTTTAGTATAATATATAGTTTAGTATAATCTACATAAATCTACAGAGGTTCTCCTTTATCATCTATAAATATTCATGCTGTACGGCTGTCTCAGTGTTCAATACAAATCAGAGCAAGAGGATTTATAACTGGAATACAGACCTTACGTTGGATGACACACTCATCCACTGGTGTTTTCTGTTCATCAAATTAATTTTATAGAACCCTTTTTGCATTGGCAGTGGTCACAAATTGCATATACACAAAAAGAATTGGGGCACAGTTACTATGAAAAAAACAGTGGGAATGGAACCTAGGAAGAAACTGTGTAGCCATATTTTGAGGGGCCCTCTTCTGGCTATGCTGGGTGAAATTCATAAGAATATGTGACCTTTTTGGGCCAATATTTTTTGCATGTTCCCGATAATTGGTGGGTCAGTAAATACAGGTGGGCTTAGTCTTAGGCAGAATGAAAAAAGAAAATGTGTACAGACGCAAAATGTAAATTCTTGCAAGTCTTTAATCACTCATTCAGATGTTTTAATACAACTACGAAATGCAAAACTGTCGCGTGGATTGTGATTCACAGACGTGCACATCGCTTTATTTACCCACAAGACATTTGGCAGTAATTTGAGGCCATATGTAGGCATATGAATTCAATAAAACATCTGAATAGTATTGAACATGAACACTTCTACCTTAACTTCATACATTCTGAACTGTAGTGCGGCTAAACTAGGCTGTGAACACACGAGAAGGCTATGAATATTCTATGAGGAGGCGTGAACTTCCAGGTATGAACAAAACAAGAAACAGAAATTCAAAAAAATGAGAAAAAAAAATCTTATTTTCTTTCACCACTATTCCATTTACAATTTTAACAGACGAAATGAGAATTAAGTCTATTTTTGTTATGAATCCAAAAATGAACAACGAAAAACCATCTGTTTTCTGATTGGTCAATATTCGTTTGAAATCGGAAATCAAATATTGGAAGTCAAATATCAAAAAACAAATCGTTTTCTGTTGATCTGTTTTCCTATATGAAGACATAATCCAATGACCGAAAGGTACACGAACCAGATCACGACCATTAGTTTTATTGTTTTGTGCGGGAGGTGGGTGAAATAACAAAAATATGTTAGTGGTTTATGCGTTACATTTGGGATAGCTCATTCACTTAAGTTTGGTTGCAAAAGAACTACACATGACTACAACTCACATGGATTACTATATCATTACCAACAACATTGAAAATATATTCGTTCAGATTAGCTAGCTTGCACCAGTAGCTACAGCGAATGTAACTAGCCTGTAAATAATGACCAAACATATTTTCAATATGTAAGTATGATTTAGTAATCCATGTGACTAACCGTCACGTATTCAAGTGAAATTAAATCAAGCTAGCCAATACACAGCACTACCCTGTTGTTCCGGAGTGAAACATCGGTTGCATTCATCGGCTAAAAATAAATGTGGAGTAGAAAATTAGTGACGCGAAGATTGCAAACTCGGCTCCGAGTGGCTCGGATTCGCAGACGCTCACTGTTCTGTTTACCAATACCACGTGACTGATGGCGTTCGAAGCTTCGGACTAAGCACACATCGGCTTGACAAATCTGAACTGCTAGTTTTAAAAAGGGCTGCTTTCTGAGCCTAGAAAATATATATTCACATAATTCCGCACCACAAACACGTTTCGTAACGTTGTAATTAAAAAACAGATTTCTACCCTTCCGTTAACCTCGTCCCGTCTTTTATTACATTCTAGGGAGAATATTATATCCCAAGACCAAACATGCGTTATTTATTTCTAACCAGCAGATGTCACTTATGTACTCTGTTTAAAAGCGTGTGAGCTGTTCGACGTTACCCTCAATTGTTTGAGAATGTTTCCGCTGCCCGCCACTAAAAGCATTTGTTTTAGTGCAGCTGGACGCTGTATATGGTGTTGCGGCAGTTCTTTTTCCGTCACGGCGCTTTCAACATCATTTCACTTACCGAGACCAGTATTTTCTGAGGAGTGTTTTTAAATGTTTTTTTTACATTTATTTTAGCAAATACACTAGGACATTTATTCATAGTTTATAGTTTATATTAGCCACGTAAACCTAGTACATGGCAAATAAATAGACAATCTCTATAATTCGATCCAAGAGGCACGGTTTCAAGAGTTTTGACATCTTTTGCAATATGCATCTTTTGAAAATGTGTGTTCAATTAATGTAATTAGTCTTGATCAAATGTATTTAATTAACCCCGTTTTTATTAGCAGTCGTCACAAAGTGTTTATACACATACTCAGCCTAAAACCCTAAAGAGCAAGCAAAAACAAGAAATTGATGTACAGTGTCTACGTAAAATGTCCTACTAGAGTCCCAACCTATAGAAGAAGCCTCGGGTGGAGCCAGGCACGTGCACAGGTAGGGCTCAACCCAAACAGTGCACATGCCGTTTTTGCCCCTTCACTCCATAGTTCCGCTGCCACCGAGCTTGTCACCCGTTCTGATGGGCGCCTAACGTCTGTTATTACAATATTACAGACAGGTCAATATGACCCGCATGGAAAATAGTGAAAATCTTGGGATCCATTGACCCCCAATATACAATACAAACTCCTTTGCCAGTACCTTTCTGTTTGTGCCAGGTGAAAATTCTAAGAGATCGTTACCTTTCTTAGCCACATCAATACTTTTTTTGTCCATATTAAGATGAGGGCACTAACTGTAAGTCGCTCTGGGTAAGTTAAATATAGATAAAAGACAGAAAGAAACACGAAAAGAAACACGAAAGAGGCGGGATTCAATAGTTACATAATTTCATCTTTATATCAATTTTATGGAAGAAATAACAACTTACAAAATATACAGGATGCGCTCAATCAACAATAATCTCAATTTGCACTTAATAGTGGCAATCAGATTCCCTTTTCACCCTAAAAGTGTATTTTTTTCGCTTGACTAGTATTAGGGATGGGTATAGGGAAGGTGCCTGCTGCAGGTTGTGGACTAGGAAGTGCTGGTGAATTCTGGAATTCTGCTGGTTTGGTTCAACATCTGATCACATTGCTGTCAGTGCACTGGCTGACACAGCACACGTCCCGCCCTCTTCAAAATGATCCTCTCAGCCCACATCGTCAGTGCCGACAAGCACCCTCTACGGTCGCGCACAGACACTACATTACATTCCTACGGCCTCTCCTCTGTATCCCTCTTCTGTTCACCGAAGTCTGATCTCGCCCAGCAGATCCGTCATATTGTATATAACAGAGACACTGACATTTTATTTACAACATCAAAATCAAAACAACACGGAGTACAAAACCCAACATGGTGGGAGACAAAGTCCTGGGTCTTCATCCATGATTCCTGATGCTGACCTATTAATATAGGAATATAGCATTTCTATATGAAATAAGTATGTTGAATATATTTCTGATTTAATTGCATATTTAAACCCCAGATGTTCTTGTAAGTGAAATGGGAGTCATTCGATCTTAACCTGTAAAGTTTTAACTATGTATTTAATATATACAAGGTCCTTTTCTCTTAAGCATTAAACTTCAACACCAACAATGGCCCTTAGCCTATCCTTGTCCATAAGCATCTGCTCATTTAATCTCTTAACTGGTTTGGCAAAGGTCAGGAGACCAGGTTTAAATAAAACAAGTACAGTAAGTTAACTGGCTTTTTTTCTCCTAAACACTAGAAATAAATTGTTAAACTGCTATACACATCAAATCTGTCCAAAATGGTAATGATTAGCCTAAAACACTGATGTACGTTCTAAATGGCCACCAAGCGGAGATCTTGAGGTTTTCTGTGTATGAGCATAAGTCTGCATGAACTGATTCTCTGGGTGAAGATCAGATTCTGTTCATTATTGTTCTTTTTCAAACATTTTTCAAGTCATTGTTGTTCTTCTCATGGTGAGTCTCCTGGAAGTCGTGCCCTGAGAAAGTGGCGGTGGGCTAGTTCTGAAAGTCTTTGTGTATCTGCGTAAGTGCCTGTGCATGTATGTGTGTGTGTGTGTGTGTTTTTGTGTGCGTTCAGGCTGGTTCAGGGGTCAATGCGGAAGGCCAGCAGCTTGTCAGAGTGCAGGTTGTTGAGGGTGCGCAGGTCAGGCAGGCGAAGGAGCAGCTTGGGGAAGATGGCAGCGCTCTGTTCGGGACAGCGGCGGTGGATGAGGGATCGCAGGGCGTGGATTAGACCCTCCTGGAGCTGTTCTACGGCAGCCATGTCAGAAATGCCCGAACGGTCTGATGAGGAGAGAAAAGGAGAAGATGGTGTGAGTGTTCGTTTAATGTGCTGAACACCTATCACCGTCTGTTCAGTCAACATGAACATGTATCTCCATAGTGGAAAAGCTATACATTCAATATTGTTATTTAACCTGGCTTCACTGATTTGTCTTCGGTGCTTTCAACTGATTAAGTGGCTCTTTTTCTCACCTGCAGAAACCAGCACCACAGCCATGAACAGGGCCATCTCATCAGGCTCCAGGCTCAGAGCTCCCAGCTTCTCGCTGAAGTCGAACATGGCGTCAAGCAGTGTTCCCATACCCAGGCCTCGCAGGGTGGACAGAGGGTATGTCTGGCCATTCAGGAAGGTCACTGTTCGCTCCTCAGGGTTGAAAAGGGTGCAGAACCTCACCATCAACACCTGACAGAGACAGAAGACAGAATGGAGAGGTTATTCAACAGGGAGTGAGATTAAACTCAAAGGTGAACAGAAAGAGGTGTTTAGTGCTTCATTTGGGTTTACAAAGAAAATGTATTATTTTGGGCCAGTTTCCCATTCACAGACAAAGCCTAGTCCTGGATTAATGTAGATTTAGTCCCAAGTGGTAAGTACCTGGAATGTGCCTGATTTGAGCAACATGACCTGGTCTTGCTGGCTCAGCTCCTGGAAGCCAGGGATGCCCTTAGCGAACTCCACCACTTCCCTCACTGCCGGGGTGAAACACTGGGAGAAAGACTCCCATATCTGTTGTCCTGAACGACTGGCCACAGATACAGGACATGGGTTTAGAGGACAGGCCTGACACGGGGAGAGAAAGTGAGTAGGTTGTAATCTGTAACACAACACTAGTTTTGCGGCATCACAAAAGTAAAGCATGACAACAACTTTTTAGAACCTTTACAGATACTTACCAGCACTTTGGTGCCTGCTGCCAAATTCCATGGACAGGATGGCTGGGTTTGGAGCTCTTGGGTCTCTTCCTTCATGGAGAAACTGTGATTAGCCAAGTTGGGCTGTTGAGGTGTGCCCATTTTGGACTGTCCATTGTTCTGATTTGATGTTGCAGAGTAACTATAGTGGCCGTTGTCCACGGAGAGGAATGAATGTTGATTGTCATTGGTGACTGGGCAGTGAGGGGCAGGGCCTGCTAGACAGGCTTGGTAACCCCGGGCGGAGCCAGAGCTGGGGTGGGAGGGCCCATATGTGGCCTCCTCAGATGTGTTGCCCTTGAAGGGGCATGTTGCTGGGAGGCTGTTATTGTTATTATTGACGTTGATGCCCGTCTTTGTTGCTCTGTCTTGGCTACTGGCGAAAATGTCCTCATAGGCCTGTGAAATGGCTCCTATGGCTTCTTTACAGGGAGCCTCTGCTGGGCTGGGAAGGTTTTCGGAGATGGAGGAGGAGTCCACTTCCATGGTGTTGTTAGACTCGTTCAGGCTGTTCATGTAGCTTTGCATCTCATCCAGAAGCCTCTGCTTTTCCCTCTTAGGGATACGGCCGAAACGCACAGCTGAGGAACACATAAAGAGAAGGGACTCACTATATATATATATATATATGAGAAAAAATTAAATATAGAGACCAGGGTTTGAATTCTGCTCGCGTTTAGAGGTCCCACAGAGGCCGGTTTAATTGACCAGGACCGTCTGGATCTGGCATATTAATTAAATATAGTAGCCTTGCCTCTTCAAGCTCTAGCGATACCTTGTAGACGCTTGGTTGCCTGTGAATTGTTAAAGTTAAAAGGCCAGAGATTGCCTTTCTGTTTAGACATTCTGGTTGAACAAGCAGTGTGATAAGAACCAGCATGGCATCGGATGAACTTCTGAAGACACATATCTCGATATATGGGTACAGTATGTATTACTGAATTGGACAGAAAAGTAGGGTAGAACATAAAAAATTACAAATATTTGTGCAAAGCAGAGGTCCAGTGTTAACACTTCCAGCTCCATGAACATATAGCTCCGTAAAAGATTAAGAGACCACTGCACCTTTTTCTTTCCTTTCCAAAATAGTTGAAAAGGAATGTTTTGAGTGAGGAACAGAAGCGTTCAATTTGCAGTGGTCTCTTAATTTTAACCCTTCTGTTCCTCACTCAAAACCTTCCTTTTCGACTTTTTTGGAAAGGAAAGAAAAAGGTGCAGTGGTCTCTTATTTTTTTCCGGAGCTGTATGTGGCTCCCTGTCGGAGACGATGGTTCAATTCCCAATCTCCACCTTCACCTCTGTGTCTCCACTTTACCTGTTTCCATGTGATTCCTCCTGTCAATAAAAGCCTTACATAAAACAAAAAAGTAAGAGCTGTTCACTCTCCAAAAAATAATATTTTTTTATATCTTAATATACTTGATTACTAATATGCTTTATTTGTGTTTTGTTGTACAATATTTTCAACATGAATTTATTTAAGTAGATCTTTTCTTTTACTAGATCCTTTCAGTAGATCATTGTATCCTTCCATTTCATTCAGGCCTCCCTCTCCTCTCTCTCCCTCTCCATCCCCCCTCTCCAAGAATATCCATCAGCTGGAGGTGCTATTTATAGACACTCTCTAACCCCCTCCTTTTCCATATCTCTCTCCATTTTTTCTTTCCCTCACTCTCTACTTCCTTCTCTGCTCTGTAAGTAGGGCAGTGGGTCATTGAGAATGTGATGTTACAGCTACTGCGACAGACGGAGAGGAAGAGAAATGGGCTCTCAGCACGCAGGAGAGAAGTAGCGGTTGCAGAAAACGGGGGAGGGAGTGAATGGAGAAGAGGAGAAGTAAAAGTAGGAGATCGCGGAAAGAAAGTAGCGAGTGAGTGGATTGAGAGTCCACAGGGTGGAGTGTGAGATAAGACGTAAGCTTCAAAAAGCAGTCCTGCCTCGTGACAGTTCTTCATCCAAGCCAGTAGAATGCATGAGGCAACATTTTAATTATGCATAAAGAATGATTAAGAATGCCAGCATGAATATGTACACTTACAGAAACAGACAACCTGTACTATTTTAGAGTTATTGGTTTGCTGCTTTAGTTACAGGCGCCCTTACATTACCTTTTCAGTCTGTGCTTACAATTATATCTATGTGAGAACAGGCTTAAAGCGCTACATTACCAATGCAAGTAGGAGCTGTGTCTTTAAGAGCATGAACTGGTTGCAGAGAGGGAATGTCGGCCATCGCTGTGCCAACTGACTTAAATACTTGCTTTGCGTATGGTATCACAAGACAAAGAATCACACAGCACCAAGCTCTAGAGAAATCAGGGCGTATTCTTTAATGTGGACTGCAGGCAGTTGACTGAGGTTTTCCTGTTTTTGCAACAGCTGCAACCGAAGGAAAGAGGTTTCTAGGTTGCGGTTCTTGAAACTTGCTAGAGCGTATTTTTAATAGGGTCAATATGAGTGTTTGTTCCCTTAAAAAAAACTCTTCACTAACTATAATACCCTCTTTTCTTGCACTCGATTGTTGAGCACCCGAATGGTCCACCGCATGCAGAACACGTTTGTCTGTTGTCAATTAGACAATAGAGAAAAGTAGAGGGTGGATATAAGTAGACGAGTAGAAGACAGGCAAACTAGGTCACGATGTACAACTGCACTATGGGTCAACATTTTACTTAGCTTTTTTAGGTCAATTGAAACTTCTGTTTTCTGGTGTGATGCAGCAAATTTTTAATAGTGTGTATTGAGTAAGGGATAATCAATTAGGGGTGCATTGTCTTAAAAATATTTGCATTGAGTGGAATTAACCTTCCGCAAAGTTGCATTATTTGCTAAAGAGTGCAAAAAGCCCATAGTTAATATATAGCCATGGTATATATTAATAGATACAATAGGTATTCTATTGTATACTATGGCTATAATTTAACATATTTGCCAATAGAGATTTTGGCTAATCATTTGCCAGTAGAAATGAGACCACATTGAAGTAACTAGCAAGTTTACTCGCTGGCTACAGTAGTTATCTTGGTAATCAAACAGACTTCCTAGCTTAACTTACCAAACCGCCTATCATCCTAGATTGATTTTACAAAGAGTCATTTAAGAATTCTAATATTTTCAAATTTGACTTGAAAATATTCAATATAAAGTTCAAAGAATTCTACTTTGTGGATAACCTGTTCTTTAAAGGGAATCATTAAATAAAGCACAATCTAAAATACCATTCAAGCCAATCAGAAACACGTTTTCAACAATGCCATGGAATGAAACTAAAAACAAAGTAGGCATGATGGGTGTATGATATAACTGATTAATTATCACACGAGGAAAGGCTGTTTTACAATGCATCTCAAGCTTAATTGTTTGCCGTATCCATAATTAATTGCCCAATGTGTTATAAGGGCAAACATTATACAAGGTACTCAAGTTGACCCTGTTCCAATTTCCCAAAATAATTCCTGTGTTTGCTGCAGTTTTCTGGATGACCGATAGCTTTAGGGACTTCAAGGCTCCTGTTCTCATAAATCACTGTCGGACAGAGCGGGACAGAGAGAAGAGAGCGGGGTGGAGGGAGAGGAGAGCTGGGAAGAGGGAGAAGAGAACAGGGTAGAGGGAGAGGAGAACAGGGTGGAGGGAGAGGAGAGCTGGGTGGAGGGGGAGGAGAGCTGGGAAGAGGGAGAGGAGAACAGGGTAGAGGGAGAGGAGAACAGGGTGGAGGGAGAGGAGAGCTGGGTGGAGGGGGAGGAGAGTGGTGGGAGAGGAGGACAGGGTGGAGGGAGAGGAGAACTGGGTAGAGAGAGAGGAGAACAGGGACGAGGATGAGGAGAGCAAGGTGGATAAAGAGGAGATTGGTGTGAGAGGAGAACAGGGTGGAGGGAGAGGAGAACAGGGTGGAGGGAGAGGAGAGCTGGGTAGAGGGAGAGGAGAACAGGGTGGAGGAAGAGGAGAGCTGGGTAGAGGGAGAGGAGAACAGGGTGGAGGAAGAGGAGAGGACGGTGGAGGGAGAGCAGGACGGACGGATGGATGATGGAGAGGAGAACCGGGTGGAGAGAGAGGAGAACAGGTAGGTGAAAGAGGAGAGCAGGGAACATGGACAAGAAAAACGTATAGAGGGGAGGGAGGAGAGAGGAGAGAAGAGGAGGTGTCTGAAGAGGGAGGAAGACTTGGGAACTTATAACATGTGTGCAGATATAGGTTATTCTCTCTAAGTACGCCCTTCAACAGTAGGTCAATGCAACGTCTCAGGTGAACTATCAAGTTGGCGCAGTGCTGATGGAGCCGGTAAGTGAAACACTAGCATTGGATGGCCTCAAAAAAAACGTCTCTGTCCCATTTACAGCAAGCCTCTGGGTAACATCAGCTCTCACCATCTCTGGACATGCCGACAGAGAGGCATTTCTTGAACCGACAGTGTTGGCAGCGGTTGCGGTTCATTCTCATGATCAGGCAGTTCTCGTTCTTCACACACATCTTGTAGTTGATGTTCTGTTGGATGCTGCGGCGGAAGAAACCCTACACAGGAAATACGACCAACTGGCTTTGAATACATCCATAAGTCACGAAAAGCAATAGGGAAAATCATTAAAGGAATTTCGGAAAGCCAAATTATCAGGTCAGGGTCTCTACCTTGCAACCCTCACAAGCGTGCACTCCGTAGTGGAACCCGGACGCAATGTCACCACACACTTTGCACAGGAGTACCATCCCACCAGTCTCTGTAGATATGGGAATAAACAGAGCCACAGATTGTCAGAATCTGGGACCAGATCGATGAGGGTGAATGCCGACCAAGCCAACTCCTGTTTTCTGTAAAACACAATAAAAAGTAGAATACATATAGCTTGACAACTCACTCGTGAAAGTTCCTGTGATTCCACATGGCCTTTTACTCGCAATGGGGTGTTGGTAGGTGTGCTGGTGTATGGATGTTGGTGTGGCCACATTGAAGACTTCTGGGAACTGGAAGACCATTTTGGAGGACGGAGGTGTGCATCCCTCCCCTCTCTGGCCCTTCAGGGACCCCATCGGCCTCAGCTCTGTGAAAGTGACCTCCTCTGGGGAGGAGGGCTGGGAGTGGGAGGGCGACTGGGTCTGGTACCCACTGGAGGGGCTGCCAGGGCTGGGACTGGCGCTGCCATTGGAGCCTGCATACAAAATAACACCACCTGGCAAGATGGAAACAAAGGGCTTGTCAGATATCCTGACCTTAGAGAAAAGTGTCATCTCCCTGAGTTCAGCATCTTGGGCTGTCAAGGAAAGGCATATTAAGATATTTAAAAGAGATGTCCCTAGCTTATTTGTTCATTATACCGAGGCATAAACATGAACAAAATATTTTTTGTTTGTGATGTAATGTCGCAAAACCTCTAACAATTTGCTGTTTCGCTCCCGTATCATATCCCGAATGGTATGGGCATAAATGCACGTTCAAGCGCATGCAGGTAGAGTGGAGCGGCGCTAAAAATAATACCCGTAGCACAGCAACAAAGCGCTAAGGTTCTGTACCAACCAAATGCACGCACGTTGACAAATACATTTGACACAATTTTGGACTCTTTTTGGAATATTTTCGGCACCTCTAAATAGGCCAACACTAAGCCGAATGAATGTTGCAATGTTTTCAGTTTTTGTTTATTCTCAGTGTTTTCGCACTGTCCCTATGGACCTTTGGGGTGTAACTCATTCCTTAAAAAACGTATTACCCCCCCCCCATTGTCACGAAAAGTTTCTGACCTAAAACGTTTTATTTCGCGGTATAAATACAGACCGTAGTCACAAGTTGTGTTGCAGCACAAGATCACGTGTCTGCGCGAAGTCTCCAGCCTGTTTGCTCGTGCTCCATAAATAGCTCAACCCCGCTCTCTTGGTCGGATGCCCAGAGCTTCCCAGCAGCGCAACACCTGACCACTGACTCACATGGACTCCTGACATGGTACTGCCCGGACCAAATCCGCAGTCTCGTGTAGACATTTGCAACAATCACAAGCTGCTTCTATGATTCTAAAATATACTAGAGGTGGAGGTGTAGAAGTGTTACGTTTGGCGCTATGACCAACTAGTCATACTCACGAACTCGTGGACCGCCCCCCGGGTAATGTAATGCTACCTAACTTTGGGTCGATTTGTTTTTAGCTTGGCGAATTTGTAAATCAGAGACAGGAGTAATTGATGCATGCTTCACGATGTGTCACCATAATATTTAGCCCCTATTGAAAATCATTTTATATAACTGCATTTTTAATGGACATTTAGATTGAATCATTTCAAAGTAAAATAGTGATATATAAAAACTATACAAACTGAAATTGTAAACCAAAAATCTACCCTTTTTAAACAAATAAAATAACAGTCAGTCTGAGAAACTATTGCATTAAAATAAATAATAGTATCTACGTTTTTAGGCCTGTGAGTGTGGTAAATAAAACAAAAATAATACCACCAAACTATCATGCAACCAGTCTATTCCTACTCCTAATAAAACATGAGTAAATCCGCACGTTTCTCCTGTTGACTTCCCCGTTCTCCCTTTGCATTTGCTGCGCCTGGTATTTGTTTAGCTCAAGAGTTTTTGTTATCCACCAGTCAGCACGTGCCACAGGAATTATTGTTGACGCTATGAGCTTGAGTTAGTCTCAGAGCCAGAATTGGCAGGGAGGGACCTGCATGTCCTTCCACTAAAATCACGCCCACCTAAACACATTTGAATGTCCACCTGAACACTCATGTGAGCTACTGCTGTGTTTACCTTGTTAATGTGGTGTTATGAACAAGGTCATGTAATGTAAATATTTTACAGTATCCCCAAAGTCCAAGCCTGACTGTGGTGCTTTATACTGCACTGCTAAAACATGCTGTATACTTGGCCAACAGCTTTATGTAGAGTTTAGGGCCACTGTGTCAGCTAATTCCTGAAGACAGTTGTTCTCATGTGAGTATAGAAACCCAAAGGACTTTCACCCAGTAGGACTTAGCATTTGCCTACAGGAACTCTGGAGGATGCCCAATGTAACCCGGAGAAGAGACAAAAGAGAGATTAAGTCACTAGTACAAGCAAGTCAAAATTGAGGTCAGTGGAGACAGGCACTAGTGTTAATTGTGGAATTAGCAGCAGGTTGGAAAGGGAGGCATGCAGCTTCCCATCGTGAGTTTACCAATCCCGGGCAGGCACTAATCTGCCTGAGAGTAAGTGGAGACAGACAGGCGGGCAGACAGACAAACAGACAGGCAGGCAGGCAGGCAGGGAAACACGAGCACTTAACAGGCACAACAATCCCTTCTATTATCCTCTTCCCCTTCTCTTCCTTCCCACATCCTACTACCCTCCACTTCCTTACCTCATCCTCCTCCCATCCACTTCCTTACCTCATCCTCCTCCCATCCACTTCCTTACCTCATCCTCCTCCCATCCACTTCCTTACCTCATCCTCCTCCCATCCACTTCCTTAACTCATCCTCCTCCACTTTCTTCCCTCATTCTCCTCCCATCCTCTTCCTTCCCTCAGCCTGCTTCCATTCTCTTCTTTACCTAATCCTCTTCCCCTCTTCTTTCTTCTCTCATCCTCCACCCCTTTTCTTTCTTCCCTCATCCTCCACCCCTTCTTGTTCGTCCCTCCTCCTCCTCCTATCCTCTTCCCTCTATATTCCATTGTCCCTCTTTTTGCTCTGTGACTGCTAGATGCCTGGCCAGTCTGCTGGTGTTTTCCTGCCTTGCTTTGCCTGTGCAGTGACCAGTCATGATTTGTAGGATGGAGGTAGAGGACACCCTTTTGACTCCACAAACTGTTTCCTTATAGATCAGAATAGTCTGTGAATTATTGTTGATGTGCTGTAAGTTGTGTATGACTGAAGCCAGAGTCCAAATGGACAGTTACAAAAGCATTCTATGGTCTATATAACAAATTAGATGTTAGGTAAATACAGCTCTGGAAAAAATTAGAGACCACTGCACCTTTTTCCTTCCTTAAAAAAAAACATTCAATTTGCAGTAGTTTCTTAATTTTAACCCTTCTGTTCTCACTCAAAACATTCCTTTTCAACTTTTTTGGAAAGGAAAGAAAAAGGTGCAGTGGTCTCTTAATTTTTCCCGGAGCTGTATATCCCAGTCAACATCATTGACCTGTGAGGAGCATGTTTCTATGTCTCCAACAGACTCCAATAACCCAGCTAGCAGAAGTAGGTCACTGTGTGGACTGGTCTTAGGATGTGTGCTCTGTGGCTGAAACAGATGCTGCAGGAGGAAGCTAGCTAGCTGTCTTACAGCTAGGTGTTATTAGCCTACCTCCTGTAGGTCAACATGCCACAGTGGGTGGTGATTAGGAGTTGTACTTGTGCTGTATAATGGATATATTGTGGATTGCACGCATTACAATTCATATAGCATACATGTTATATTATTGTAATTATATATATATATAATTACAATAATTATATTGTAATTATTGTAATTATATTGGTAACGCAATATATATGATATATGCATCATTGAGGATAAAAATACAGTACATCATTTTCAACACATTGCATTACCAAAAATGCATAATGTCACAGATTATCCTATAGCAGTTTCAGCATTACTCTGCTCCCAGAGGATCAAATAACTGTAAGGCTTAAAGCTACATGAGTGTAAGGACTGTCAGGTTCCAGCTGTAGCATAAGCCTGCTCTAGGAAAGCAGAAACTTTAGGACAGATTTGGGACAGATGTTGGGATTTGTGATAAAATACAATAAACAGGACATGAGGCGTGAAAACGTGACGAGAGATAAAGTTTATGCATTATTCGTTGAATCGCTGACCCACTGACCAACCTTCCTTTTCCATCACTACAGGCAGCATCACAACTAAAGTGCCAGGGGGAGACATCTAGAGAACAGAACTGTAGGGGAGGGCTTGGGAAGGGAAATCACGCTCTGCACGCGGCATAGCAAGTGCGTCCACGTGAGCGATTTTCGGGAAGCCAAGGAGCGCATTCAGTAGGAAGACTCATGCTCCATCAAGCTCCCACCAGTAGTCATACACCACCCGCTGCTTAGAATCTGGTATAATCTAAAACGAGAATAAATAGAGCAGGATATAGGGTATCTTGGGAGTGCTCCGCGTGCGCACTCAAATGTTTCGTGAACTCCTTTACCCACGCTCATACGATCACTCATTGACTCAGTAGCAAATACTGACCACTCAGTAAAACTGAATTACAGCTGAGGCAATATGTTCAACTGATTATGCAGTGGACAATGGACACATTTGGATATCGGTTATCGTTTACTAAACACAGATTGTGGTAATATCAGACCTGGCATGGTTTTTTGAAGTACGTGCGTGTTTGTGTACTTTTCAGTAAAATTCTATCACCAATTCTAATGCTCTGTGAGGCTCACAGTGCCCAATTGGGCAATAGGGGTCAACTAAGCTCTCTATGGAAAAGTGAACAACCGTTCTGAAAACATCCAAGTGGTAGATGGCATTAGTCAGGAATGCAATGGCATCAGGCTCAGATATCCCAGATCCTTACACCAGTTCCCTTTTTATGACATTCGACTTACTAACTTAGTTTATTATAGTAAGCATAGCTTTGGCAGGCGTTAAGTTAGTCGCTCTACAGATAACGACTGACATAGAAACCATGGAACATGTACAGTGGAAGGGCATTGTGTTCCATATCGTTTCAGTCACCTGTTCTGGAACGTGACTACAGAATTATTAAATAAATCATATCATAAAAACATTCGGTAGGGGAGGTGCAATATGCTTACAAATATAGCATAACAATATACAATACAATAAAACCTGGTGTCCTTGACTAACCGAACCACCGCCCAATGCTCCGTGCGTATCTGGCGGTACGCTTTACGTTATCATCCAATATCACTGCTCTCGCCACCCAATAATAACAACACTATCATCAATGTATTATCTCAATGCCAAATAGGTTTTAGAGAATAATTTATTAACAGATAAGAACGAAAAACCAGTAATCTGGCCATGTTAACTGTTCGCAATAGGCATGAAATGCACTGTTTGAATGCTATTACAGGTAACTCCACGTGAGTTTGTTTTCGTGCAGTTAAACAGGCTTCAAGCCGCGTGAACTTAAAGCATGATCTTTAAGTATAGACATTTTCGGACCGCAGTTCTGTAAGCTTGAAAGAAAATATCCACTTACTGTAACAGTTGTAACGTATGGGCCTATCAATCAGGATTCAGCACGATATGGTTCTGCGATAAATGTAAATTGTGTCTCTATCTCGCAACTTCATAGACGTATTATTACATACCAATAATATTATTTTCAATCTAATTAAATTAACACCCCTTTTGATATGCAGATTGAGACATTTTACAAAACCTCATCATGGGGTACTTTTGGGGATGTTTTTATCAATTACGCAGGACAAATGTGACAAATAAGAAATAGTATACAAAATAAAACATGGTGAATGATGTTTAAATTCATTAATTACCGTTCAACATTCTCAGGGCAACATGTTTTCTCCAATTCAAAATGTAATATTGAGTAAACAACTAGTATATACATATCTATGCAATATAAATAGATAACCTACAATAAAAAAACGAATGGTAATTGCAATCGATTGAAATAGCAAAAAATCGTCACAATCATAGTACTTACCACCCGGGCTTTCCATGTTTCTTGATGTGTCCTGTTGTGATGAATGACGCTCAATTTATCGATCTGTATTGCTGCTTCAATAAATGTCAATTCGCAGGTTCAGTACTGAAGTTGAGACTACGGAAAGTCGGAAGCTACCTGCGAGATACCTGACCCACAAAGCGAGCGCACAGTGAATGACAGACTTAGTTATCTACCAAATTATAGAAAACTCCTTAGGGTACTGTAATGTCTGTACTGTTATGTCCAATTGCATACTATGCAGAAGAGTTACGTCCAAATGTCTCAGGTGTACAGGAGATATTCGACTTGGAAGTTTTACCTGGATCCGATCTGCGCTTCTAATACATACTAGTGAGTTGCTTGGTTCAGAATATGTGAGTGTCACGAAAAGAGAACAAGGGAATTTCAGAAATCGCAAGAATTAACATCCGCATCTCCGAGAATGAACGGTAGCCTACTGTGAGCCAGACAAGACATACACACTAACCAGTATAAACATCGGTCACACTTCCACATCAATTACGTTTTCAGGTGGCTGAAAGAAATGCGAGTCGCTTCTATGCCTTCTCAACTTCTGTTTTGTCTGTTTAGTAATGGGACGTATCTTATCTCAGTATATGTCCCCTGTTAACTCTACTTTCCCCCTTCAGTGTTGTGTGCGTTTTCATTGGCTGGTATCTACCGCTGAGGGGGAGTTTTGATGCGCTTATGTGACAGTGCTAAGCGTTTAGTAAAGCCACGGTGCATGTGCACTCTGCATGTGCCAGGGCGAACGCTGCTCTACTGACATACATTTTATACATAATACGGAGCATGCGATAACTGGAGGCTGGAGGGCGAGGCACATGCACGATGGGCATGGCTCATCGTGACTGGTCCGGAACTGCTTAAGTTTGGTCAACAGTCTATAATGCCCAAAGACATTGTCAAACTTTTCAGTGTGTGTTTTTGTGTTTCTGTCTGTGTATGTGCTTTTTTTAATGTACTTACAAAAATAATATACATTGCAAAATAAGAATATAGGGTTTTTGGCATAGGTTAAGGTTATGGTCAAACATTTTGGGGTTTAGGTTGGGTCAAATTTTATATTTTTAATTGCAATTAATTGTCCTGAAAGTTGAAATAATGTTCTACATCCTACTTCTGCGAGTCAGAGGGACAGAAAAACGGATCAAAATAAAAACGAATGTCCGCAACTCTAATAGGCTCCAATAATTAAGTTATTTTAAGCACAAGCAAAATCTAATTATTGTTAAATAAACACAACATGGGAGCATACCAGAGCGAACATCCCTTTTCATTTTAATCAAGTGTTGATCTTCACAAATATACCACAGTGAGCAGAATCATTTGCAATACGCCTTTTCAACCAGAAAGTCTTTTTTCAACTTTTTGTACGTCTGTGTCTGTGGTTGTGTCCCTATTTACACGTTGTAGCCTATCATCACCATCCACACAGCTGCAATAGGCAACTATGTAAATTTGAACACCAGGCGTTTGTCACGTCCTGGCTATGTCCCTAGTCATCTCTGTGCCGGGCTGGGGCCATAGTCAGGACAGGACAGAAGGTGGTGCCTCTAGCCACCCCTACCCAGTTTGGTCTCCCCAATTGGAGGCAGGTGTAGATTGTTGCCTCCAATTGGGGAACGTATTTATGTTCTATGTTTGGCTACACCCTATGTGGTTCATTTTGATTTTATGTTTGTACTTGATGCCCTATGTCACTAGTTGCTGCTATTGTTTTGTTTCTTTTTTCATTAAACTATGGATTAGTACCACCTTTCCTTCTCTGCGCCTGTGTCCTATCACCACAACTGTGACAGAATGAACCACCGACTAGAGACACAGCAGAGATGGACGGTAGGGGAACTTCTTGGTTGGCCTGACAGCGAAACCGAGGAGGAGGAGAACCCCTACCGTCCCCCGCTGCACACCTGGCCAGCCCAGCACCGACCCCGCAGGAGATGTCGACGGAGGCGACGTCACCAACCCACCGTGAGTCAGCCCCAAGAAATTTTTGGGGGGGTGCTATGGGGGCAGGCGGAGGACCCCGAGGCTCGGCTGCCACCCCCGGAGGGGTGAGACAACGAGCTCTTGCCGCCGCCGCTCACGTGGGGGGTGATCGAGGTGCCCCAGCCATGCCCAGTGCCAGCTCCAAGGTGTTGG
Source organism: Esox masquinongy (assembly GCA_016801175.1). Lineage (NCBI taxonomy): Eukaryota > Metazoa > Chordata > Actinopteri > Esociformes > Esocidae > Esox > Esox masquinongy. The sequence continues at coordinate 18,069 of JACXGI010007047.1, forward strand.
GCAACACCTCTGGTGGGGCCGGTAGAGGCCTTCCTGGATGTCGGGATGAGTGAGGACTGGTGGGGGTTCAAGGATCCGCTGTACCGGTTCTCACCACCAGTGGCAGAGCCCCCGGCCAGCTTGGAGCAGCCAATGCCTTGCTTATGTCCGGTGCCAGCCCCAAGGCGCCGGGTGTTCCCAGCGCCCCCTGCTGCCCTGAAGCTGCAGCCAGCGCCCCCTGCTGCCCTGAAGCTGCAGCCAGCGCCCCCTGCTGCCCTGAAGCTGCAGCCAGCGCCCCCTGCTGCCCAGTGGTCGCCGCCGCCAGCGCCCCCTGCTGCCCAGTGGTCGCCGCCGCCAGCGCCCCCTGCTGCCCAGTGGTCGCCGCCGCCAGCTCCCCCTGCTGCCCAGTGGTCGCCGCCGCCAGCGCCCACTGGGCAGCAGGGGAGCTGGCGTTTGACAAGGCAGCCCAGTCCAACAACCAGCAGTCCGCAGCAGGCAGTACTGAGCCAAGCTACACTGCCGCATGTTGGACCCCAGGCATTGTCGGTATACCGCGACCAGAATTTGAACCCCTGGCTGCAGGGGCACAGCTGTACCGTGAGGCAGTGATCACTGTAGTGTTCTGGGCCCAGAGTGAACTTGTTGCAACTACATAATTTAATTATGACTGAATACATGTTATCAGCAAAGGGTGCTTTGGCCAAGAGAGCTAAATTACCCAACTGCGGTAACAGTTTCTTTGGCTGTCAACAGCATGAAGGATCTTATAGTCTTGATTGTAGATAAAGAGGGATCTGTGAAAGCGGTCCCTGCTGAGGCATGTCAGGGAGAAGCCAATACGAAGACCCACCATCTGAACTGCTACAAAACCATATTCTTAACTTGTGTGGCAGATTTCATAAATCTTGTAGGGTAGGAAACAGACAAGTATTTTCATTGGCCTACTGTCAAATAGACACCAGAGCCATTACAGAAAGCCCCACGCACTATTCTCTTCTGGAGTGCTGTGGTGATCTGATTGGTTTAAAGTTTGGTGACTTGTAGACCTAATCTCAGCTCTCCCAAAGTCCAATGTGCAGAGCTTTCTGTGCAGTTTCTAGTTCATATTTATTATCTAGATTGCTAACACCTGTCAAACCCTCTTAGATCTCCTCAAGTAGGGTGTAAGGTGTAGGGGGTTATTTGGAATTGGGCCATATCTCAGTCTGCATTTCAACCACTCCATGTTAAATTGTGTCAGGAACATGGAGGAGGACGGAGAATTGAATGTAGGATAATCTTTTACTTGATAAAAAAAACCTAGAGTTTGACACAGTTTGTTTTTAATTGAAAGTTTTTTGTCTTTAATGTTGCAAGCAAAAATTCTGTATTTTAGTTTGTCTCATGTGCCTTGTGGATATGACCATTATAACCTGAAAATTGTGCGATCTACAACAAAGCATTTTGAAATCTGCCACAATCTCTTTGAATCAGCTTTTTGGGTTTTAGGAAAATTATGCAAATGTTTATGAACAGTATGATACTTATGGTAGGCTACTAATAAAATGCATCCCCAAATAACAAGTGCATGTTTTTTGCCTGATGCCACGCGAGTGGAGATGGTGGAACAAGGATCGGAGTTTCCAATTTCATACAAGCGTATTTCATACATCCTTCCCTCCTCATCTCAAAAGGTGGCCAGAAAAAACAGTTGAAAGAAGAAGCAGGAAGTCAAGACATTTATATGTAAAAAAAAAAAAGTTTTAATTTGATTCAATTGCGGAGCCAATTAAGTGCAGCTTATTCCTATTACATGAATTATAATTTAGCCTACGTCCAAACGGTGATTAATATCTTTAACGGTCTCAAAAACGTTTGCCGTTAAAAAAAGTCTACTGATTTTTAAGACGACAGCGCCGCTTGGTGGCAGGAGGATTTACATCCTCACAGGATGGGAGTTTTATATTGCAGTTCATTTTTTTGGTCACTAGAGTGAACTGCAACGCCAGCAATCCCATCGTTGCCGTTAACTACCCTGACGAGGGTCTTCATACTGCTGCTTTTTGAGTTTTTGGAGGTGGTTATGTTTGAGTGTGCTCATTGAGCAGTGATTCCTGTGTTGAGTCTGTCGATTGAGCGGTAGGCTGAGTATTGACCTACTTCATGAAAATGTTAGGTAAACGTGAAATGTTCAAATGTTCATTGTTTCTCCTATCAGGCCAATCTGCGTAATGACTTGTTGTAAATGCATTTGACAAACCAACCAAACCATTTGTATTTTCATTACTGTCCTAGGTCTACCTTCTTTATTACCATTGTTGCGTGTTGGCCTTTCCGTACAGCAAGGGGAAAAACACGTTCTCCGCTCTTACGTAAATCATTCACTGACAGGATTAATTTGGTGTCTCGTATTAGAACTGCATCAAATTATGAAGTGTGTTTGTTGGCTGACTCACACACATGAGAACATGTTATGGCAGGGCAGATAATTACAGGCCGTCCTCGGTTTGGGGACCAAACAGAACAGAAGTTGCTGCCAACATACACATCTGCAAAGTGCAAAACACCTTGTGCCTCGAGGGCTAAAGAGACAGGCATCTCTGTCTCTCTCTGACTCACTCTCTCTCTCTCTCTCTCTCTCACACACACACACACACACACACACACACTCACTATGTTTCATTAGGTTGAAATCTTTGTTGTGTGAAGGGATGCCAGTTCAGCGGTGGATGATAATAACTTTAACATGTTTATACCAGGCTCTGCCTCAATCATACTGTGTTTGGACTGCTTATGGAATAGCCCATTAAGCTTCAGAAAGCACACTTAATAAGTGAAGAATGCTGAAAACGACTCCAAGAAAGTATGGCATTATTCAAGCGTGATATTATTCTTGGGTTTACAACTGCACGGGAGACAGTAGTTCATCCCTATATTTCCCGAGCTACAGTAATCACTCTTTAATCACATTAAGGGTCATTGACTCAAAGAGAAGCTTCTAAACTAAGCTTTCTTATTATTTTACATACGTATATCATGTACTTAAGTAGCCTGTTTTCTCATAAGGGTAGTTTTATGTGGAGAGAGAGAGTGAGAAAAAGAAGGGTTGGAAAAGAGAACCTTTCCTTTAGAGCTCACAGATTTGCTGTAATTACTGAATCACTTCCATATGGGGCTCTGGCTGTTTTTTAGTTGCCTGCCAACCCCCACCATCCCTGGCTTTCTGTTTCTTTCTCTCTCTTAATATTTTTGCCCTTCTGTGTCTCAGTTTCTCTCCTTTTGTCTTTCTCACTTTGTCTTTGTCTTTTTCTCTTTTTGTTTCTCTTTGTCTTTCTGTCGTTCTCTCCATTGTATTTTTGCCTTTCTGTGTCTCAGTTTCTCTCTTTTTGTCTTTCTCACTTTGTCTTTGTCTTTTTCTCTTTTTTTTTCTCTTTGCCTCTCTGTCTCTCTCCTTCTGTCTGTTTCTCTTTTGTAGTCTTTGTCTTTTTTGTCTCTGTTTCTCTCTCTTTGTCTTTCGGTCTTTGTCTTTTTGTCTTGCTCTCTGTTTCCCTTTGACTTTCTGTGTTTTCTCTTTCTCAGTTTCTCATAGTCTTTCTGTCTTTCTCTGTCTCTGTTTCTCCTCATCATTCTACCTTTTTCTCATTTTCATTTGCCTTTTTCTCTCTCTCTCTCTCTCCACAACCCTTACCCGTCTTTTCTTCCCTTCTCTTCCCCATTCTTCCAGTTTCTTCCTTCCTCCTTCTTTGCCTTCTCTGTCTCTGCCCAGAACTCAGAGCAGTTTTGTGAAACCAACAAAGTCTATCTTAATCAGAACATCCTGGTACATTTGGCTCTGCACTGCAACTTGTGGTGATTCAATTAGATCAAGCCAGCCAGGGAGAGGGAGGTGGGAGAGAAGAGTTTAGGGGCAAGCAAGATATAAAAAAAGGGGAGAGAGGGAGAAAGATGGGGAGGGGTGAGTGGAAAAATATGAAAAAGAATAAAAGAGGAAAGAAAGAAAAATAATGTGGTTTCGGCCTAAGTAATTCAGACAAAGCAAAAGAAGAGAAAAAGCAAAACAGGGAGAGAGAGGGGAAGAGGTGGAACGAGAGAGAGAGAGAGAGAGAGGAAGAGGTGGAAAGAGAGGGAAAATTAGGCAGAAAGAGAGAGAGCCATAGTAATGCTTTTTGACAGAGGCGGGTTCGTTGAGGGTTCATGGTGACATCATGGCGGATTTTAAGAAAAGTATAGACAGGAGAGCCATTCACCTTTCATTGGACACACATGTTAGGGAATATGGCTATGTGCTCATATGCTGGCAAAAATGCCTGCCACTAACTATGTGGACAACCTTTTCATTGCCCCCTCCCCTACACACATACACACACACCTACACACTCTTATTCACTCTCCCTTTCCTCCCCCAATCTCTCACTTTTAACCTCCCTCTCACCTTCTCTCTCCCCCTTGCTCATTCCCTCTCGTATCTTGGGTCCAGTGTAAATGCTAAATAAAGTCTCGCTGCTTTTAGGCTCCTTTGGTTTGTGAACTCATTGTATTCATAGTAGTGATTGGTCTCCAATCATCTGTGTCTAAAACACACTGTACAATCCTAACTATTCTCCTATAGCATCCAATCTTCCTATGAGTTGTATTCCTCTGTGTGTGTGCGTGTGCGTGTGGGTTGTGTGTGTTTTTCCTTCATGGCAGTTGGAGTGTAAACGTGAGCATTTTGCCAGCAGCCTGAATGAATGAGCTCCTTCATTTCACAGGATGTGTATTTAACTCTGTAACTAAAACGATGTGTAACTGAGTGAGTAGGAATACTCTTAGAAAGAATGGTGCTGTCTTGAACTTAAAGGGGTTCCTTGGCCATCCCCATAGTATAACACATTGAAGATCCTTTTTAGTTCCAGTTAGAACCCTTTTGGTACCATTTTGGTTCTAGAACCATCTTTGGAAAGAGTATTACCTGGAAACCAAAAAGATTCCCCTTAGAACCAGAAAGATTTTTTTTTGAAGCAAAGAGATGAAGCACAGTGAACTGCTAAATATTTTGACTGTGACAATATTGTAGTGATTATGGCACGTATTCCAGCTTTCTGGATTTGAAATTATACAATGATTTTTGGGTTAAAGTTCAGATTGTTTGCTTTAATTTGAGCGTATTTACATCCTTATCGAATTAACCATTTAAAAATGACAGCATTTTTTGCACATAGTCCTTCATGTACAATAAAGTAGTCATAGTTGGTTGCTTATGCTTTGCATGGAATGATTGCCTAAAGTCTAATAATCTTGGAAATGACCAGACACTGGGTATGTTCCCTGGTGATGTTCTGCCAGGCAGTAACTACAGCCACCTTCAGGCCCTATTTGTATCTGGGCCGTTTTGCATTCAGTGTTGTCTTTTGCCCCGCACACAGTGAGAACGATGGTTCAAGCAGCCAAAAAAATCTCCATGAATCACATTTAGAGAATTGCAGAATTTGGTTACATCTTGATGTCACCAACTCTCCAAAATATGATTAGAAGTCACCTCCATGCCAACAAGTTATTTGGAATGGTTGCCAGAACAAAGCCTCTGCTGACACCAAACCAAAAATTCAAACGTCTGTACTTTTATGTAATTGGAACTGTAATTGTAACCATGTTCAATGGTCTGATGAGACTAAAATTGAGCTTTTTGGCAACAAACACCAGAGGTGGCTTTGGCATAAAAAGAACCATGGTCATGCAGAAAAAAACCTAATACCCACTGTGAAATACTGTGGTGGATCTGTGATTTTGTGGGTCTGTTTTACTTCCAAATGCCCTGGGAACATGATTAGGACACATGGACTCCATCAAGCACCAGGATCTTTTAGACCAAAACCTGTCTGCCTTTGCCAGAATGCTAAAACTGAGTTGTTGTGGGATCTTCCAGCAGGACAACAATACAAAGCATACCTCCAAATCTACAAACAAAATGGTTCACTGACCATAAGATCAACTTTTTGCAATATATTGACCTAAATACCATTGAAAATCTGCATGGTGACCTGAATATTGGATTGGGAGCATCTGTGAACTGCAATCTGCAGGTCTCCCCACCGATGTTCAAGTCCAGGTTTTAACTGGGCCACTTATGGACATCCACAGGCTATCCTGAAGTCACTCCAGCATTGTCTTGGCTGCTTTGGGTCGTTGTTGTGCTGAAAGATGAATCTTAACCCCAGTCAGAGGTCCCGTGTGGTCTGGATCAGGTTTTCTTAAAGAACCTCCCTGTATTTTGCTCTGCTCATTTTTATCTCAATCTTGCCCAGTCTCCAAGTCCTTGCCGCTGAGAAGCAGCCCCAAAGCATGATGCTCCCGCCACCAGGCTTCACAGTAGGGATAGTATTAGCCAGGTGATGAGAAATAGTTGTTCGCCAGACATAGGGCTTGGCATTCAGGCCTTACAGTTTGATTTTAGTCTAATCTGACCATGTAGTCTTTTTCATCATGGCAGCATGTTATATGCCTTTTTCTCAGGAGTGGCTTCTGTCCTGCCACTCTGCCATAAAGGCCTGATTGATGGAATGCTGCAGAGATGGTTGTCCTTCTGGCAGGATTATTCTGAGAGAATGCAAAGAGTGTGTCATCAAGCTGTCATCAAGGCAAAGGGTGACTACTTTGAAGAATCTCCAATATGAAATGTATTTTAATCTGTTTAACAATTTTTTGGTTGCCAAATGATATGTGTTATTTCATAGTTTTGATGACTTCCCTGTGGAAAATAGTAAAACTAAAGAAACACCCTTGGATGAGTAGGTGTGTCCAAACCTTTGACTGGTACTGTATATATGTATGTGTATATACATATTATATGCATACTGATGTCGTTATATATAGGCATGCTTTAGCGGATTAAAACCTTCCTCCACCATCAGCTCCATCAACCCCCCTCGACTCCACTCATCCCCTCCCAGTCTCTCTGATCCCACCCCCCCCCTTCTCCTTCTCCTCTGCCAGCCAGCCCCAGGCTTATACACTTCTATCGCTTCTCAGAATGCAAATAAGTAGAAACAGACACACTAGAATATTCATGAATGAGATCTTTATACAGTATCTGAGAAAAATCTACCTTCTGTCTCACCAACAACAAGGACTCACAGAGAGTACTACTGTGGCTTGGAGCTTGTGAATTGCTAGATGTTCTGCTGTTGAAACAAAAAAAAACTGCAAATGCTGTGATGTATTTTTGCTGTCAGAGATTTTTTTGTCAGGGTTGATGATGCTAGCCAGGGGGTTATGATGTCACAGATGTGAGCAAATGGTAACAGTAGTCACACCAGTAGTGAGGAAACAGTTGGGTTGTCCATTTAGTTTCAGGGCTACCTACAGGGAAGTTGGGATGGAGAGAGAGCCGAAAGGAGAGTTAGAGAGAGGGAGGAAGGAGAGACAGAGGGAGAGAGTGAGATGGAGGAAAGGAGAGAGAGGTTGAAAGTGAGAGGGAGGTAGGAAGGGAGAGAGAAAGAGAGGTAGTGAGTGAGAGAGAGGGAGGTAAGAAGGGAGAGAGAGGGAGAGGTAGTGAGAGAGAGAGGTAGGAAGGGCGAGAGAGGGAGAGGTAGAGAGAGGGAGGTAGGAAGGGAGAGAGGGAGGGGTAGAGAGAGAGGGATATAGGTAGGAAAGGAGAGAGGTAGAGAGAGAGAGGACTCTGATCTATCTTCATTAACCTCCACTCTACAGTCCCCCAGACAGTCACATCATAAATCTCCCCCTACAGCACACTTCACTGACACTGAAACACAAACACTACTGACCCCTGACCTGTAGTGGCTCCTACTGATACACACACACACACACACGCACACACACAAATGAGCACTGAGACACACCCATAATTTATGAGCATGGATGCACACAAATGAGCCAGGCAACACGCACAAATGAGCATGGAGACACACACACAGTTCAACAGATCATTACACACTGTTCTCATCAGGCAAGATTCAGTAAGGATCAAGGACTGGTCAGGACATCTAAACATGTAAACAGAACATGGCTTCAACATGCAACATGTACCATGTCAACGTTAATGCACACCTTCAGACATCCACTCAAATCCAGTTTAGTTGATGCACCATTCATTCTAGTATCAGTTTCAAATGGAAAACTCTATGTAGCATTATGGAATGACTTCTGCTGATCGAGTCATTTTTATGCTAAGAAATCAAGCATTATGTCGCGTGCGTGTTCAAGTGGTTAAAGCCAATGTGTTCGGCACACATGTCCTACTGCTGCATGTGTTTGAATCTGGCCCATTGTTATTTCAGCAGAAATCTCTGTTTCTGTTTAATAAAGCATAAACAATGCCTGAATATATATCTTAAACAAATAAAAAAAATGAAGGATTATCTTGTCATATACACATGATGCACATCTGGACTATGTTCTTTAAACATACACTTGTGTATGTTTTTATTCTATTCCATTTTTCTCCCTTCCCAATTTAATCTAGAAGTGTTCTGTGATACACTACTTTCCAAGCCATTAAGCTTGTTCTCACACTATAGGGAGGATCAACCAGCACATATGCATTGGAATAAAGCGCAAACCCCGAACTAACCACCCCGATTGAGCTTGCAGGACCTCCTTGATCCCTGGGCCCTGCTGGCATACAAGGACCATCCTGGCTACAGTTGTTCTTTACAGAGAAAATGTAATTACAGTTGTGCTCATAAGTTTGCATACCCTGGCAGAAATTGTGAAATTTTGGCGTTGTTTTTGGAAATGTGACTGATCATGCAAAACTGTCTTTTATTTAAGGATAGTGATCATATGAAGCCATTTATTATCGCAGTTGTTTGGCTCCTTTTTAAATCATAATGTTAACAGAAATCACCCAAGTGGCCCTGATCAAAAGTTTACATACCCTTGAATGTATGGCCTTGTTACAGACACAGAAGGTGACACACACAGGTGAAAATGGCAATTAAAGATGAATTTCCCACCGTCACAACCATAAGCACTGTGTTTGGAGAGGGGTGAACAAGGCCTATAGTGAGCAGAATACCATCCCCACTGTGAAGCATGGTGGTGGCTCACTGATTTTCTGGGGTGTGTGAGCTCTAAAGACTCAGGGAATCTTGTGAAAATTGATGGCAAGATGAAAGCAGTATGTTATAAGAAAATACTGGCAGAAGAATTTGCATTCTTCTGCACGAAAGCTGCGCATGGGACGCCCTTGGACTTTCCAGCATGACAATGACCCTAAACACAAGGCCAAGTTGACCCTCCAGTGGTTGCAGCAGAAAAAGGTGAAGGTTCTAGAGTGGCCAGTGGACAGTATCCTGACCTTAATATCAACGAGCCACTCTGGGGAGATCTCAAATGTGCGGTTCATGCAAGACAACCAAAGACTTTGCATGACCTGGAGGCATTTTGCCAAGATGAATGGGCAGCTATTCCACCTGTATGAATTCGAGGCCTCATAGACAACTATTACAAAAGACTGCACGCTGTCATTGATGCTAAAGGGGGCAATACACATTATTAAGAACTAAGGGTATGCAGACTTTTGAACAGGGGTCAGTTCATTTTTTTCTTTGTTGCCATGTTTTGTTTTCTGATTGTGCCATTCTATTATGACCTACATTTGAATGTGAATCCCATAAGAAATAAAAGACGTGTTTTACCTGCTCACTCATGTTTTCTTTACAAATGGTACATATATTACCAATTCTCCAAGGGTGTGCAAACTTTTGAGCACAACTGTATGTTCACATTTTACATAACATTCTCACTGACCTTAATCAGATCGTTTGTGTAAAATGTCAACAGAGATTATGTGGAGTTAATGGCAGATACTGGAATCAGTGTATGTACATCAACTATGTCAATATCTACATCACTGTACACGTGTAGTGAGTTTAGATTTATTTACATCACCTGAGCAGCTTCTGCTTCTGAATTGCCACCTGGTTTTATCTAAACTTAAACAACGAGTCTGAAACTATATCACGATAAGGATCCAAGCAGTGTGGTTGAGTCAAACCTCTTCCTCTAGAGCAGGTCCAGCCCAAGGCATAAGCGACATAAGCGGCTGCTTAGGGCCCCCGGACTGCTAGGGGAATGGAGGGCCCCCAAAAGGCTAGGGCCAGCACTGCTCTAAAGCTGGGTCGGGCTGGGTACGTGTAATAATCTGATGCCAGCTCTGTTCCTGTTCAGCTTCACGGCCGCCACCCGGCAGTCCCCTCTCCTTCCCCCCTGCAGTTGTCATGTACTGTACATAGGTCCTGGATGTGTGCGATTAACAATGTACTGCTTATGAGGCACAAGGCTGCTGTCCATAATGGAGAACCAATAAAAGCTGTTGGACACTCCCGGGGCACGGAGGCATCAGCCACAGAAGGCCAGCGCCGGGGGTTTCAGGACGGCTGTCTGTAAAGCAGATTCTGACAAATGCCGATGTAAAAACGGCTTGTATTGTAGTGAATCATTCATTGATCGCATTGCTACGAAGGGGAACGTTTTAAAGCTGCGCACTGGAGTCCGGAAGATAACTGTAGACCCAAAGGGGAATCGGGGACGTAGGGGTTGCTTTTACGTTGTTCTAATGGCTTGATGTGATTAAAGAGACAGATTGAGGTCAGGGTAAGTAGGGACACGGACCTCAGATTACTATCAATGGGTCTTTTCCTGCACTTCCAGGACCACAAGAAGAAGGAACGAGCTGCGTAGGCCGTTCCAAATCACACCCTAATGCCTGTAGAGCACTGCTTTTGAGCAGAGCCCCTTGTGTGCTGAAAAGTGCACAATTTCAGACCCAGTCTTTGAGTTCAGGATGAGTCCTTGGGCAGGAGATGTGATGATGTGTCAGTCCAGAAGCCAGGTGAAGGTGTCGGATAGGATGTTCCGGCCGTGACCTCCTGTCATACCCGAGCCAGAAAGATGACTCATGAACAGGTGTGTACTGTTCCTTTATTTTACAGAGGGGTTAGATAACTTCAGTGTTGAGATATTGTTTGGAGAAGTGGAGGAGTTTAGTCCTGTATAGAAGATCTACTCGGTTTGGGCCTTGGACTCTTGAAAATCTCGAGAGGCGTCAGAAATGAAAGTGGTGAAGGAGGGCGCCCATTGAGGTGTGTTCAGGGTGTGTTTAAAGGCTGAGGTTTTTTAGGGTGCCTGCCTTCTTACCAAAGCAATCTGAGGTCAGTATATGACATTGAGAAACCGAGGGTACCAGTGTTGGCAAGCACACACCCAGAACCACAAACAAACTGCTCAACAAAAAACAAACGCAGATCTGAAACATATGAGCTCATTTGGAAAGAAAGTGGGGCACATTCAGGGTTACCACACCCAAAACCGCTGCTGCTTTTCCTGCCATCTAACCAGCGACTTCCAGATTGCCTACCATTGTTTCCGTTTAAAAAACAATTTCTTATTTTCAAAAATTTGGGAGACTATTTCTGGTTGACAGTAATACGATTCTTAGCATTTTCTATTTAGAACTTTAATTCGAACATTCACAGACATGTATTTAGGAATTGTAAATAAATATAAATATTTCTAATGGCTTATTTCTTAAAGCAATACAAATTGTAACCAGTGACATTGTTTTATAGGTTGCAGAAGTCGCTAAATGGGTCAGACATCTTGTAATGTGTATCTGCGTATGAGTATATATTATAGACTTTGGATTTGAATACATACAGTAAACTGTATTCTACTACATGCTACATAGACTAAAAATCAAGCCCCCTTGGACATTTCTCAAAAACTAAAAAACTAAATCTTGACACCACATTTTTATTTCCGCTACCAGTTTTTTGTTTTTAAATATTTAGTTTGCCCCCGGTTTAGTAACTTTACTTTCACATCACTTCCAACATCAACAGTGCAGGGAAGGTGTGAGTTTTAAAAAGAGATGAGTGAAAATGGAGTGGAAAGGGAGAATTAGGGAGAGAGAGAAAATTCAAAACAGAAACCTAAGCTTTCAGGGCCTTTTTTCTTCCCTCTAGGCATTTTGTGGCTGTTGAAAAAAATTGCTGTATATTTGAAGTGTTGGATCACGTGACAAAGGCTGGCTTTATGAATCAGAGTGCATAATTATTTCTTAGTGAGAGACACGAACAGGGGGTGTTGGAAAAGAGAGAGTTAAAAGGAGGGAAAAAGAGAGAGCGGAGGGAGAAACAGTGTGCCTGTAAAGTGTGTGTGTGTGTTGAGAGAGAGAGAGAAGAGAGAGAGAGAAAGAGAAGGGGATGGAGTGAGAGAAACTCACTGCTGCCCTGTCTTTGCTGTCAAAGGGACTCGGATGAACGTACACTCCTCTACTCCTCGTCCTTCTGCTCATCTGTTGGATTGGACCAGCAGCACGTCATCCATCTGCCTGCCTGCCTGTCTGCCTGTCTGCCTGCCTGCCTGTCTGCCTGTCTGCACAACCTAAAAGTGGGTAAGTACTTTCAGAAACAATATAAACTGTTGTTATCCGATTTCTCTGTTCCACTGCTCCAATCTTTTTTTTGGGAATTTGAAGTTAGATTTAAAGTTTGGAGAGAGTTTGCATTCTAGGAAGAGGAATATTGAAATGCTTCAACTTAAAAACAGAGATTATAGATTATAATGTACAGATTATAGAAAAGTTACAGTTTAGTGTATGTTTGTATGTATGTGTTTCAAAGTGTTTTTTTTACAGTATGTGTGTTTGTGTGTGTGTGTCTATTTCATGCTGTGTTTTTGTTTGTGTGTCTATTTTACTCTGTGTGTGTGTCATTTGCTGGTTTGAGTGCCTGTGTGTTCGAGTTAGTGAATGTTGAGAGTTTTAGCCAGCCTGAGCCCAGCGTGTTCTTGTTAGCATGCCTGTAAGTGGATACATGCCTGGGTCCATTTGATCTACATTGTGCATGAGTGGGGCGTGTGTGTTGGTGTGTGTATGTGTGTGTGCCCTAATTTGTATTGTCATTGTGACCACATTGAGACAAAACAACCGTGTGGACTCAGGGAGGAGATCGGTGTTGTCCGACTTCTAAACAACACAGCTTAAAGTCTGACGCGTGTCTCTGATCTCGGAATCTGGGCTAGGTTTACATGTCACTTTATTCCAGTCGTCTTGTTCCTAGCTGGCGGTGTTTTTCTGTTATAAGACCATATTCATGTCCTGGCTCCGGCAGACGTCAGCGCCTGGTTAACTGGTTTAGCTTGTTAGCGTGGCGACAGTCAGGCAGGAGGCCCAACAGTAACAAACAGGTAGGACAGCACTTCTAGTGCTTCATGGTTGAAATACATCTGAAAGGTGTCCATGCGGTTTCATTCTTAATTAGTGTGTGTGTGTTTGTGTGTTGGTTCAGTCCACTGCTCCACTGCATGGCTCTTGGTGTGTGTGTACTTTTTTCCCTACCTGGTTAGTACCATAATGGACCACTACGTCCTGAATTAACCTGAAAGCATGAAACATGGAGAAAAGTCAAAACCTTTTGCAATGCATTTGCAGGCTTAAGTTTAGGGTAAGGAGTTTAGTGTTAGGCAGAAAAGATTAGGTTAGTGAGGTTGAGTTTAAATTTAGGCTAAAGGTTAGAGTTGGAGGTTTCAGTAAAATATATACACACACACACACACACACATATATATATATATATATATATATATATATATATATATATATATACAGCTCCGGAAAAAATTAAGAGACCACTCTTACTTTTTTGTTTTATGTAAGGCTTTTATTGACAGGAGGAATCACATGGAAACAGGTAAAGTGGAGACACAGAGGTGAAGGTGGAGATTGGGAATTGAACCATCGTCTCCGACAGGGAGCCACATACAGCTCCGGAAAAAAATAAGAGACCACTGCACCTTTTTCTTTCCTTTCCAAATAAGTTGAAAAGGAAGGTTTTGAGTGAGGAACAGAAGGGTTAAAATTAAGAGACCACTGCAAATTGAACGCTTCTGTTCCTCACTCAAAACTTTGCTTTTCAACTTTTTTGGAAAGGAAAGAAAAATGTGCAGTGGTCTCTCAATTTTTTCCGGGGCTGTATATACATATATACATATATGGTATATTTTCAGGCACTGTAATGTTGCAGCTGTGGAACTTTTAGTGACTCTCTCTTTTCTCTCTCTTCTCTCTCTCTCTTTACTCTCTTTTCTCTTTCTTCTCTCTTCTCTCTCTTTACTCTCTCTTCTCTCCCTTCTCCCTTTCTTCTCTGTTCTCTGTTCCCTCTCTTCTCTCTTCACTCTCTCTTCTGTTCTTTCTCTGTTCTCTTGCTGCTTCTCTGTCTGACCTGACCTAAGTGAAGTATGTTTAAAGGCAGGTTCAAACCACCTGGTTGTGTTCACTGATTGATTGATTGACTAATTGACTGAGTGATGTTGCTGTTATTGTACTGCAACCACATAAGCTCGGCTCATAATCATCTTCACTTAGTCAGTCAGTGACATCTGGTCATCAGGAACTAGGTAACAATGTGAAAAACTTTGCAGTTAATTACTAGTTTAATGTTTTTTTAGCCCAGGTAATAGTTCAGGGTTTCAAAAAGAGTTTCTAGTTAATTACATTTGTTAATTAGCATATTAACTTTATCTTCACAAGATGGAATTCTTGATTGAATCAAATCAGTAGCCATATTGTCGAGATGTTATTTGTCCACATGTTTGGTAGTGAAATGGAAATGTGTGACTCAAAGTCTCTGGGACAATTCACTATTTCATCACTCTGACAGAAGAAATGTTTCAACAGAGCGTTTGTGAGACACCACTTTGAGGCATACATCTGGGAGTTGTTGATTCCTGTCTCTACCAGGAATGTCTACAGCAATTAGGTTGATAGGGAGGAGGTAGACAGGTGTCTTTGGGAGAACAAGGGAGCCTCATCACTACTCTATAATTAAAGGGAAAACTATTGGTTCATGGTTTCCTGTGTCTATTTTTACAGGTGTGTATTCAGCAGTGATAGTGTGTGAACACAGTGGCTATATACATTCATTCTTATTTAAGGTCCTCTTTTACAAGATTTGTATTCATTCTGTACATGTACAGGTGTGTGTGTGTGTTTGGTGTTTGCATGCCACTTTTAAAAAGTGTGTATGTTCTTGTCCCAGGCTTAAACAGAATTGGCCACAGATTTTCATGCCAGTTGTCTGAATGAAAACATGAATTCCCTGCAGAGCTGTGTTTCCACCAAACTATCACATTCCATGTTGCTTTTGTGGTTAATTTACATTGGACCAAATAAAGAATTACAATTCTCTCTCTGCTCCCTGTGAGGTTGTTCATACTTATTTAATCTTAATAATAAACTTGATGCCATCCTCAGTTGCTGAGGGAAGACCACACATCATATTACAGCTTGACTGACTGCAAGTTTACTTTCATATGATGGTTATTATACCAATATTTGTGCCTTAAGGTGAATTTCATAGACCCAATGATCGAAAGACTGTCTGTCAGCGTTTATGGAAATTATCCTGACATTTCGTGTTTCTGTTAGTCTGGTTGTGACTTTTCATGCATCAGGTAATTTACCCTTATGAAATGGTCGAAAAGCAACCTGGTTAGTGACAAGGATCAATTACTCATGACTTTTCAGATAAACACATTGTCATTCCTCCCACCTGAGCAGAGAATGGGTATCTGCAAACTATCGTTGAAAACGGTTTCCTAGTGAGCTTAAACAGGGAAACGCTTTAAACTGTAATGCAGCAGATAACTGATAATGTAAACCTTTGTATACTCACAACAGCATACTCCCTGAATCAGCCCTGTTAACTTACTATGCTTCAGTAAATACTACTTTCGCTGGTGGTGGTAGTCATACGTGTATCTAGAACGTATCGTTTCAGTCACATTTATTCATCTCTCTCACGGTCTCTCTCTCTCTCTGTCTCACACTGTGTCTGTCTCTCACTGTCTCTGTCTCTCACTGTCTCTCACTGTCTCTGTCTCACACTGTCTCTGTCTCTCACTGTCTCTGTATCTCACTGTCTCTGTCTCTCACAGTCTCTGTCTCACACTGTCACTGTCTCTCACTGTCTCTGTCTCTCACTGTCTCTGTATCTCACTGTCTCTGTCTCACACTGTCTCCTTCTGTCTGAAAGTATGAAGGTCTATTCAATTTCTTCAGGGCTAATCAACTCTTACTTTCTCACCTCTCTGACTGCCTCACACCACTATAGAAAGGCTCCATCAGAATGACTTCGTCATAGTCTCACAGAGCATGTCCCTGTGTGAAATCTCAATCATTCCATATTCTCACAGTCAACTCAGTACTGCATAATATCCACGAAAATAGAATGTAGAAAGATTTTCACATGGGAACTCTCCTGTATTCTCACCCTGATTACTATCTACACTTCAAATGACAATACCTTCCTCTGTGAATGACAAACAATATATTCAAGGTACTTGTTATTATTATGGCATTGCTGCAAAATATGCATATGTGCTGCCAGGCTTGGAAAATAACCCACAGCTAGATTGACAAGAGTGATTCTAAGAGTGATTGTGTGTGTGTGTGTGTGTGTGTGTGTATGTGTGTGTGTGTGTGTGTGAGAGAGCGGTCGTGTAACAGTTAGTCTATCATCATGAGGAATGTCTAGGTGCTTGTAACAAGCTGCTGTATGAAGGGACTCTGACCTGTCAAGTTTGATCTTTTTAAATCACAATTTTAATTGTATGCATTTCACATGCAGACAAATCTTTACCCAACTACATGCTCATGTTACCCCCTCACAGTCTACTGTAATTGGTTTTCTGTTTGGTTTATGACAGCTCTGGTCGTTTTTTATGTATATGTAACCTGTGCTTGAAGAGATCACAAAGTGACCATACAAGTTTCCATACGGATTTTTGAACAGGGAATGTTAACAAGGCTCTATTACTAGTCAGTGAGCTTTGCCCACTTGGTGATCTTTAGCAGTGTTGTAATTGTATAAACAGTCCTCAGTCTGTCTTCCTCCCTAACCTAAGCACCTGTCTCCTGGTTTGTTTGGACATCTAAATGTTGTTGTTGTTGCAATATTCTATCATATTCAGGGTGTTCTATCCCTAACCCTGAATATTTTTTTGTTCACAATTTAAATGTATTGTTCACAGGAGACATGCATCCTTTTAGAACAGAAGACAGGCGTGGGCAAGTCAGTGATGGAAAATGAGTGATAGAAGAGTGTAGGTGGAGCCAAGCTTTGATTCCCGCTAACCTGGCCAATATTGGCTCTGTTCACCCATCTAGAGGCTGTAAAGTTGAGGCATTCAAACTCCCTTAGGTAAAGTTTCTGACATGTTTCCAGTCAGCCGATTGAAGTTAAGATCCAACACAAGCCTTTTTATGTTACAAGGGTTATCCGTCTCTGAGTTAAATGAGAAAAAAAAACCATTTCCATTTCCACATTTCATGTAAACTTTCACCAACTTCTGTCAGAAAATGAAAACTGTCTTATAGTCTGGGAGAGGTTTGCTTACTTAAATGACAAATGGAACAACTTGGAAGGAAAACAATCAACTTTGTATTGCTGCTGTGGTATAAATGTCAGCGACAGTACACGGTGGTAAAGAACAACAGACCTGATTGTTTGATGTAGCGTGTAAGTGTTCTGGTTGAATGATGGAAATAGAACGTAGTAAAAAAAACGAACTACAACAGTATCCTGTACGTCGATCTACAGCACATCGTGTAACTGAATAGAAACCAGTGGTAAGCCTGTGTGGTGCGGAGATGCTGTGATTTATTTTTTATGTTTAACTGAGACAGTCATTGCCAGGGGTGTTCCAAAGTATCGGTTAAGACACAATTGTTGTTTTGCTCACAGAGGATTTGATACCCTTTGTTTGATGGATATTCGATCTGTGGGAATAATTCTCTTACACTCTGTCTGTCTTGCTCTCACTTTCTCTCTCCCTCTCTCTCCCCCTCTCTCCCCCTCTCTCCCTCTCTCTCTCTTCTGTAACCAACACGTTTTACCATCCCAGAGTAACTACCTCTCTTTATCTCCCTCTCCCTCTCCGTCTGCTTGCCTCATCAGAAGTTTCTCACAGTTTACCTTAATACATGGTGTTTCTCTGGACACGACCACTGGATTAGGTTGAACTAAAACCCCTCAATCACTCTCATCATGCCTAATTAAGTCTGAAGTGGTATGTTATTCCTTGCTCTGATGAGTACCTGTACATGCACTTGGTGATAAGTGTGAAAAGGGATTCATAGAATTGTATGGCTGTCATTCACAGTATTTAAAGAAAGAAAAAATTTAAGTGAACCAAAATGCTGCATTTGTGCCCCTCCCAGCCACAGATGGAAAGTCCCCGATCTGGTACTAATCAGACCCATCATAGTTGTCTGTGTAACCGCCTGCCAGTCCGTTCTGTCTGCCTGTCTGTTTGTCTGTCTCCAAGCCTCTCCTCCTGTCTCCTCTGTAACCCCCAGGCCAGGGGAAGTGAAGCGGTCCACTAGCCCGTTTGGGCCAAGGCTGATGGGATATATGAGGTCACCCTGAAATTCCCATCTCCCCTTATAGCTTCTCCGCTACATGCCAGGCAGACCCAGCCGACCACAGAACCTGGGCACAAGGCCCCAACATAAAAACACAAATGGCTGGTCTGTAAAAAGCTGCCCGGCTGATGTGACTCATTAAAAGAGGCTGGCGCCAAGTCTTTTATTAATTCATTATTGTGTTTAAGGAAGAAGAGGGAAAGAGTGTTGAGGAGGATCCATTTTCAGAGTGTTGCTGTTTAAATGTTCGCTGTAGTCTGGTCGGGTGTTTGATTCATTCTCTTTCGCCATGTTTTTTTCATTTCATTCATTCTCTTTCATTCTCTTTCATTCTTTCAGCCTACTCATAGGTCTGATGTCTTCTTTTCATCATAAGACAAGGTGACAGACAGGCTTTGAGAAATGTGTGAATACCGAAAGACATTTTATCCAAATCTGATGTGCACAGAGCACACACATAGATAGGGCTGTGTTTGTAGGGAGTTTGTGGACCGGAGGCACGAAGGGGTCTCCTCAGTGATGTTCCAGTGTGTTGTTCACACCGCTCCGTTGGGTCATGGTGAAGGTTCTACATGGGTCCAAAGGAAGGGTGGTGGGCATGGGTTAGGGGTTAGGGTTAGGGATTAGGGTTAGGGGTTAGGGTTATGATTAGAATCGGGGAGGAGAGGGCTGGCATGGTTATTGGCTTTAGAGTTGCTGGTGAAGAGCTAGGTTTAATGAGGCTGAAAAAGAGAGCGGTAATGAGAGGATGGTAAAGCGAGGGGTAGATAGAGAGAGAGGTCGAGAGAGACGTAGAGTGGGGGGAGAGAGGGAGAGACAGCGAGAGGTTAAATGAGAAAGGTGGGGACACAAAGAAAGAACAAGAGAGAGAGAGAGGCAGAGGATGGGGAGTGAGAGGAAGAAAGTAAGAGGCTGTGTTGGCGGAATGGGTTGGTGCATATAACCTACCAACTGGGCCTGTTGCTGTTTCAACTTCCTGCATTGGCTTGCTGAGCCTTCCTGTCTCTGCCTCCTGCCTCCTGCTTCTCTTCCTCCCACCCTGCCTCACTGCCTGCCAGCCTCCCTGCCTACTTGCCCACCCACCCTCCCTCCCTGCCTGCCTGCCTCCCTGCCTGCCTGCCTGCCTGCCTCCCTCCCTCCCTCCCTCCCTCCCTCCCTGGGTCCTGCCTGTGATGCACATGTGGAACAGTTCACTGTAATGGAACTCTAAATGACTGGTGGTTTGAAGCTGCCTGCAGCGGTAGGGTGTAATTAACTGGCTCTGTTGAAAGAGAAAGAGCCAGAAAGAGAGGGAGAGAGAGGGGGAGAAAGAGAGAGAGAGAGACAGCATTGGAAAGAGGGATATGTGTGTGCTTTTCCGTGTGTGCACTGTGTTTTAGTATGTGCAGTTCACGACTGCTTTTGTGTGTGTGTGTTTTTTTATTTTATTTTTTTACTGTGTGTGTCGTTGTGCGTGCATGCCTTTTCTGTGTGCAGCTTTTATGCGACTGCGGAAAAGTTTTCTTTGTTTCCTGGGCAGGCGGCCACTGTTTAGTGCCCCCCAGTGCCCAGACTCTGTCACTGTGCCTAACTCTCTTTCTACCTCATTCTTTCTCTTGTTTTGTTCACGGAATATGTGAAAATAATTTTCATCTTTAAAATCAGTCTAGGGTCAATGGGTCAATGATTACAAGAAAAAGCCATGAGGAAATACTCCTACATTTTATGCTTTTTTGCAACACTACAAAACCAAACTCGAAAGTTATGTATGTGGCCTCTTTTTTAAAACAAGGATTGACACAAGTTGCTTAAAAAACCCTGTCTTAGACCACCAAAGAGCAAGCAGCAGTAAAGTTGCAAGGATAAATGAAGAAAAGAAGGAAGGCACCCCTTTAACTGTACCTAATAAATATTTGGAAAATGAAATTACCATTCATGCCAGTTAATCAATTTACTTTTGGCAGAGTAGGACTAGGTGATAAATCCAATTAATTTGATTCAATTGATTTGATGTTTTACTGCAACATTTAATTTTTTATCATTTTCAGTTTTGTCTCCTCCACTTATTTTTTTTCATTTACTTTCTCTCTCTCTCATTTAAATAATAATTGAATCAGCCATTTACAGCTACAATAGTCATTTACAGCATTACTGATGTCTACACTGTATTTCTGATCAATCTGATGTTGCAAAATCAACAAATTTGCTTTTCTTTCGAAAAACAAGGACATTTCTAAGTGACCCCATCTTTTGAACGGTAGTGTATACAGTAGATATAAAAAGTCTACACACCCCTGTTAAAATGCCAGGTTCTTGTGATGTAAAAGAATGAGACAAAGATAAATCATGTCAGAACTTTTTCCACCTTTAATGTGACCTATAACGTGAACAATTCAATTGAAAAACAAACTGAAATCTTTGAGGGGGAAAAATAAAAAATAAAAAACTCACAATAACCTGGTT
>JACXGI010007048.1:0-39011 GCA_016801175.1 Esox masquinongy
TCATACTTTTCATGTTCATACTTTTCAGTTGGCCAACATTTCTAAAAATCCTTTTTTTGTATTGGTCTTAAGTAATATTCTAATTTTCGGAGATACTGAATTTGGGATTTTCATTAGTTGTCAGTTTTAATCATCACAATTAAATGAAATAAACATTTGAAATATATCAGTCTGTGTGTAATGAATGAATATAATATTCTAATTATATGACCAGCACCTGTATGCAGTCTATGTGTGTCAGCCATCCAAAACCTAAATGGGCCACAGGCAAGTAGTCGTACACTCCAAAAATTTTAAATTGACATTGCACTGGCACTGAGCTGTTTGTGTGGCTAAACAACTATTAGAGGGCCTCATTAGCTTGCAGAACGTTTATAGGCTACAAAACCTTGTTTTTTACCGAAAAAAACCTACCTAGTGCAGCTTTAACGAACCAAGTATCGAGTTTGCCATGTTGGGCGTATACTTTGACACGCCTTCTAGCTTGCCTAGCCACCTACATTAGCATTTTTCATGTGGTGTGCTCGGAGGGCCAATTAGCTAACTGAAGTAAAACTAGCTAGCACGTAACGTGGCAGCATCTATGGTTTGTTTAAACTCTCTTTTGTGACGTTTAGATTTTTAGATGTAAAAAAAATATATATATTTTGTTTAGATTTTTACTTAGCCCTGTTGTTTTTTAACCCACAATGGCTGAAGGAGGAGAGGAAATGGATTTGGTTTACTGGCAAAGCCTTTTTTGACAAGGACATTTCAAGAAAAACTGGATATTGTGAGGAAGGGTTGACCTACCCCGCAGCTAGCAGCCCAGTCAGCGAAAGGATTTGTGCGGCACTTTCAATCGAGCAACTAGAGCAACCAGGAAAAGTACTCCTGGCTTAGCTACAGCGTCGGACAAACGTTGTTGTGAGTTTGTTCTTGTTTCTTTGGAAATGATATTGATTTGGGCTGTGATGCAGCATTCTGTCATACTGCGTAATAGTGGTACTGTACATCCTTGACGGTTTCAGTCACCATGTTTTCATGTTTTTCTTTGACATCTTTACTTTCCCAACACAACAGCCTTATACCACATTTCCACTGGTGCTTTACCTCGGTACCAGGGCTACGCCAGTTATTTATGCTAATGTTGGCTCTAGACCAGGGGTGTCCAAACAGTTCCACGGAGGGCCGAGTGTCTGCAGGTTTTTGGTTTTTCCTATAAATTGGTTCCCAGTTCACACCTAAACAACCAGGTGAGGGTAGAAACTAACCAATTAGTTACCTAATTAGTCAAACTGTTTGGACGCCCCTGCTCTAGACTTTCCAGTTTCGACTATACATTTGGAACCAATGACTTAAGGGCTCAGGTCGGGAGGGAGGAGTAAACTATCAACACGATTTGGTTTTCCGGTTACGAAAAATAAAAGGTGATATTATTCTAGTAGTAAAATAAAATAATAACTCCATGCTCAGTTTGTTTACAATAGGGCATTTGATCTTGAGTAATAAAACTAATTTCTACCTCAAACTCCTGCGACCGGCTCCTTCTCCACCTGACACTGCAACTGTAAGCCATTGTATTCATTATTTAGTTAAATAATTAATTTGTCAAAACTGTCTACCTTTAATAGAAGGTTTTGGGAGAATTCTGAGGTAATTTTGTGTTTCTATAGGTTCTGCAGGCTATAGGTACTCGGTCTCAGCGTTCCGTTTTTCTATTCAGTCAATAGCATCATACCAGCTTTGGTCGTTCCAACTCTTTCCGTTTTTGCTTCCCTGTACTGTTGCTTTATTTTCTTTATTTTATGAGGGATCTGTTTGTGAGATCGGACGAAAACCATTACGAGAAGCCTAAAGCAAACGTTACACATCGCTATTCGAAAAGCACAACATGCTGTGTTTTCACAGCACGTAACGCGTCAACCCATAATCCCCACCTAAAGTCCTAAAGGCTGGGGCTTGGCACCAAGTGAGAGCCGGGCTACTCGGACACAGCCTAGTGGCTGAATGGCGCTGGCCCGTATCAATGGAAACAGAAACTTTTCTGGACTTTAGGGTCCACCAGGGGCATCAGTGGAAACGAGGCCTGAGTAACACATTCAACTGTAAAATCCAAACCATTGCTGCTAAAGAATATACACTGATCAGCCATAACATTATGACCACTGACATGTGAAGTGAATTACACAGATAAAATCATTATCATGGCAACTGTCAGTGGGTAGTATATATTAGGCAGCAGGTGGACATTCTGTCCTCAAAGTTGATGTGTTAGAAGCAAGACAAATGGGCAAGCGTAAGGATCTGAGTGACTTTGACAAGGGCCAAATTGTGATGGCTAGACGACTGGGTCAGAGCATCTCCAAAACTGCAGCAGTGGTCAGTACCTATCAAAAGTGGTCCAAGGCCGGAAAAGTGGTGAACCGGCAACAGGGTCATGGGCGGCCAAGGCTCATTAACGCACGTGGGGAGCGAAGGCTGTGTGGTCCAATCCAACAGACGATCTAATGTAGCTCAAATTGCTGAAAAAGTTAATGCTGGTACTGATAGAAAGGTATCAGAACACAGTGGATTGCAGTTTGTTGCGTATAGGGCTGTGTAGCCACAGACCAGTCACGGTGCCCATGCTGACCCGTCCACTGCTGAAAATGCCTACAATGGGCACGTGAGCATCAGAACTGGACCACGGAGCAATGGAAGAAGGTGGCCTGTTCTGATGAATCACGTTTTCTTTTACATCACGTGGATGGCCGGGTGTGCGTCGCTTACCTGGAGAACACATGGCACCAGGATGCACTATGGGAAGGAGGCAAGCCGGCGGAGGCAGTGTGATGATTTGGGCAATGTTCTGCTGGAAAACCTTGGGGCATGTCATTCATGTGGATGTTACTTTGACACGTACCACCTACCTAAACATTGTTGCAGACCATGTGCACCCTTTCATGGCAACGATATTCCCTGATGGCATTGGCCTCTTACAGCAGGATAATGCGCCCTGCCACAAAGCAAAAATGGTTCAGGAATGGTTTGAGGAACACAACAAATTCAAGGTGTTGACTGGGCTTCCAAATTCCCCAGATCTCATTCCATTCGAGCATCTGTGGGATGTGCTGGGCAAACAGGCCCGATCCATGGAGGCCCCACCTCACAACTTACAGGACTTAAAGGATCTGCTGCTAACGTCTTGGTGCCAGATACCACAGCACACCTTCAGCGGTCTAGTGGGGTCCATGCCTCGATGGGTCAGGGCTGTTTTGGTGGCAAAAGGGGGATCTACACAATATTAGGCAGGTGGTCATAATGTTATGGCTCATCGGAGTATGCGCCTAATGGTGTGTGTGTTTCATAACTAGTAACTAGGGTGCACTAGGGCCTGTCATAATAGCATGCACTGGGGCCCATCATAATAACGTACACTGGGGTCTGTCGTAAATATCTTACACTAGTGGTTATGCAGTCATCAAGTTACAGCATCGCAGTTCATATACACTGCTCAAAAATATATAGGAGACATGTAATCCTCACAGTATACACCAAGTCAATTAAACTTCAGGGATATCAATCTGTCCTGTTAGGAAGCATAAGTGATTGTGAATCAATGTCACCTGTTTTGGTGCAAATGAAAGTGACAACAGAATTTGGATGAGAGCAGGTTCACAATGAGCTCATGTAACAGACGTGAAAGAGTCTGGAGACAACGTGGTGAACATTATGCTGCTTGCAACATCATCCAGCATGACCGGTTTGGCGGTAGGTCAATGATGGTCTGGGAAGGCATATCCTTGGAGGGTCGCACAGACCTCCACATGCTAGCCAACGATACCTTGACTGCTGTTAGGTACCGAGATGAAATCCTCACTCATCGTCAGACCTTACGTTGGTGCAGTGGGCCCTGGGTTCCTCCTGGTGCAGGACAATACCTGGCCTCATGTGGCCAGAGAGTCTAGGCCGTTCCTGGATGACGAAGGCATTGATGCCACTGACTGGCCCTCACATTCCCCAGACCTGAAACTGATTGAGAACCTCTGGGACATTATATATTGGTGCATCCGCCACTGCCCAGTAACACCACAGACTTTCCAGGAGCTCACTGATGCCCTGATCCAGGTCTGAGAGGAGATCCCCCAGGACACCATCCTCCGTCTCTTAAGGACCATGCCCAGACGTTGTCGGGAGTACATACAGACACAACTGAGTCACATTATGAGTTTCTGTGATGAAATTCACAGCCTGTGATTTCAACTGTTTACTTTGATTTATGGTGTGAGTTTGAATCCATCCCTCAATCGGTTGGTGATTTTGGTTTCTATCAACCGTTGTTACGTCACTTTGTTCTCAACGAATTACACAAAGTACAGTAAAGATTTTGACCGAAGTGTTACCTTCATTTTTTGAGCAGTATATATACAGCTCCGGAAAAAATTAAGAGACCACTGCACCTTTTTCCTTCCTTTCCAAAAAAGTTGAAAAGGAAAGTTTTGAGTGAGGAACAGATTTCTTTTAGAGAAGCTATTTGTGCGTACTTTAATACTTAACCATCTTTGACATAGTGTGTCAAAAGACGTATGTTCCTTGGACATTTTCATGGTACTGCATGGTATCTACTGTATATGGTAGATATACACTTATTTGAGTTTTGGGTTCCAAAATAGTTGTCTAATATTGGTGGGGTAAATTATTGCTTTGATAATACTCCTTAATAATTTTATTGGTGGTTCTATTATTACATTTATTTCCAAAACCATAGCCTATATGTGACTCAAGAGCAGAATAATATGCTTGATTTAGGATACAACGCAATTGGAAATTCAGGACCATTGAGATCTTGCTTAAGGAAACCACGGGCAGACATGGGAACGTTCTGTAGGCAGCTAGTAGGGCCATCCCCAACCTACACACCTGCCTACCATCAGGACCAATAGGGGTAGCTATAAAGAGGGAGACAAGAGCTCCCAGAAGGCAAGCCCAGAACTGAAATGCTTTAACACCTGACTTAGAGGAATGTTCTAAGTCAATCACCCGACCTGAATCCAATTGAGAATGTGTTTCACTTACTGAAGATACCCGGACTTATTTTACATTGATGATTCCATACTGAGTGTTTAAGTATAGACTTTGTTTTTGACACACTGATGATGTATTGCCGGTATTTGGGTGATGTTTCCACTTAATGAATAAAAGAATGCGACAACAGATTCAAGGTTGATTATTTACCGGGTTGATGATGATTTTTGACTAATACAGTAATACAATTTGTGAGTATTAGAAAACCAGAAAAGGAACCAGGCAAGCCTAGTTCAGCTGACCCACAATTAGAAGGGATGAATGTTGTTTCGAGCCATGGTTTTCTATGTGGTTGACTGTCTTTAACCATTACGCTAGTTAATGTGATGGCAATTCCATCAATTCGAACTCTTACTAAGGAAGGTAAGACAGAGATCAAATGCTCTTAAACACAATTAGTTTATTATATAATATTTGCAAATAGAGACAGAAAGACACTAACACAAGATCAGTGAGTGTCTGTCTAAAGAACAGTTCAGAAAACCTCCTTTTTTATAGGCAAGAAAGTGTTACAACATCTCACAAAACAACTGACATTTCATCAATACATGTTAATCTGGTCTAAACCAGTTAGGTTTATTCCTCTTATCAGTTTCTCTCTTTGCCCAAGGTTCACCCAAATGCAGGTCACCCACCTGCATTTTACAAATACCTCTTGACTTCAATTGTCCACCTGTGTCTTGTCCCTCTCTTAATTACGACACCAAGAACATAGCTCACATTCTTCCTACTTGGCAAAATACAGGTTTGGTACCTTTCTAATTAGCCCAATACTAAACCAATAATTCTCTACTCCCTATACATCTGTAAAAGGCACTAACACATTAGTTCAACAAATTTCTATAATATTAAACAGAAGGAATGCAACTTTTACCTCAGCCATTACATTTTTGCTGAAATAAAGCAGACAAAAGAACGTTTACTAACGGAACTAAAGTGTACTCTTGTACAAAGATTGCTGTAGATGGCTAGCTAATAGCTATACAGTACCTATAATGAAAACAATAACTTCAATTACTCCATGGCTGGTTCGTTTCTTTAGAAAACAATAACAATAATATAGTTGCATAGCAACAATGGATGGGGTCCTCCAATATGGTGAGTATAGTAAAATGGTCTGGTGGGGTACACTAACACAATGACAATGTGTCAGATATACATTGAGGGCAAGATGTTTTTGTGAAGCATTTTTCAAATATCTACAGATATTTACTAAACAATGAAATAATAAAAACAACAGGACATAGAACACCATAGAAACTGTTCAAAAATAGTAAAAATGTGTATGAAACAATGAAACAGAATAAAAGCAACAGGAAGTAGAACATAGTATAAACTGTATGAAAGACTAAAAATCTATAGATGAAACAAAATAAAAACAACAGGAATAGAAATATACTACACACACATTTAGAAGTAGTTCAAAAAAACAAACAGGGAATAGTGTAAGAAGCACATTGGAATTGAGAAGTCAGTGCAAAAACTAAGGGCAAAAAAAACCAGGAAGAATAAACAGGGCATCTGCAGAGTAACCCCAAAATGGTGAAGTGGATGTAAGTAATTAAGCAAAAATAAGATGTTGGAAAACAAACAATATCAAAAGGCAATATGAAATTAGCAGTACATTTCCTGAAGAAAAATGTGGTGTGCTTGCTAGCTACACTACTCCTTCAATTTGCCTTAATTGCAAATTCAGAATGCCATTGAGAATTGCCACTTGTATCTGCACAACTATTTATCCGACTTGTACATACATTATACTTTATACTTGTACATTTCCTGTAAATTTGTATATTTTCCACTGCACATTTAGAATTGCATTTGCATTAATTGCACATCCATACATTCCACTTGTACATACATACTAAATACTTTTTCTGCCCTCCTCTATATGCACTTCTGGTTAGACGCAAACTGCATTTTGTTGTACTGTACTTGTACTGTTCAATGACAAAGTTGAATCTAGTCTAATAGCTGTTTAAAAAAGTATTTGCTTCATAAGATACTGTTGGTAAGGGTAATTAGCATAAATTAGCATGCATGACATAGTTAAAGTTCATAAATATTACCAACAACAGGTGTTGTATCTGTAGCTCGAACGGTTCAAAATATACACCCTAATAGTTAATTACCGCTAATTAGCTTTTGTAAAATTTGCAGTGGGGATAGCTTAAACGTGTGAAACATTTGGTTTTGTGTCTGTGGCACGATCGGTTCAAAAGATACAGCCTAATAGTTAATTAACGCAATTTAAGCTAATTAGCATACGTGAAATCGATAAACGTTTCATCATTTGAAATGGGGATAGCCTAAACGTGTAAAACAAAGTTGGTTTCGTGCCTGTAGCTCGAACAGTTAAAACGATACAGCCTAGTAGTTAATTAACGCTAATTACCATATAGAAAATAGATAAATGTTTCCTAATTTGAAGTAGGGATAGCCTAAACTGGTAAAACAAAGTTAGTTTTGTGTTTGTAGCTCGAACGGTTCAGAAGACACAGCCTAATAGTTAATTAACGCTAATTAGCATGAATAAAATCAATAAACGTTTCATAATTTGAAGCGGGGATAGTTAAACTGGTGAAACAAAGTTGGTTTCCGGTCTGTAGCGCAAACCGGTTCAAAAGATACAGCCTAATAGTTAATTAACGCTATATAGGCTAATTAGCATACTAAAATCAAACATTTCTTCATATGAACTGGGGATAGCCTAAAAATGTTGCCAAAGTTGGTTTCTGTAGCTGGACTAGGACCAAAATTCTCCTCTGGCATTTTGGCCCAGACCGGCCCAGCACAATCTGTCGGACATCACCCACCAGTACACCATCCACGCAGTTCCCTTAAATATACGCACCCACTGTATTATTCCCCAAACCACTACAAAGCTGAGTAGTAAGTGCCGTGGACATGTGCACCAGTGCAAGTGGACCAGTGTACACACATGCTCTTGACTGACTCCCTGGTGATCAGAGGTGGCAGTGGAGCAGGGCCTACACAATCTCCATACTCAAGTAGAATTGTCAATGAAAAGGCTCTGCTAGAAGTCAAAGTACCATTTCAATTTTTTTAATAAAATGTTAGTATATAAAGTACACAAGTAAGTCAAAATGATGCCTATGAACTCCACACCAATGGACAGCAAAGATCTCCTCAAACAAGGCAACCTTTAAAAGAGTGAGAGGGGGAGACAGAGAAAGGTGAGAATGATAATTGGTTTGAGTTAAATAATGACAGTGCCAGTATTTTTAATCTAGAACAAAGTAGAGAGATTGTTGCATGTATTGTATACTTACCTAGTGGAAAAGGCTGCATGGCCCACTGAACAACAATGGCGCTTACTTAGTGGAAAAGGCTGCATGGCCCTCTGAACACCCTGAACAACAATGGCGGAGGGAGGGAGGGGGGGAGGAGAGAGAGAGAGAGCATGATAAATCAGATGCCTGTGAACTCAACTCCAGTTAAAATCAGAGACCTTTTCAAACAAATGACAGCAACCTTTAAGAGAGAGAGAAGGGGAGACGAAGAAAGGTGAGACAGAGACATGATAACGGAGTGGAAGAAGACAGGTGGACAGCCATCAGTTGGTGTGCCATGAAGCATAAGAGTGGACAGTACATAACACTGTCCAGGTGAACAAGAGACAGAAAGACAGAATGAAAGACCTAATATAGGCCTAACAGTACAAATCAGCCAGTAGCTTTATGGTACCTTTTCTAAACATCCTAATCTGCTATGAACTGGACTTTACCAGATATATCAGTGACCTCTTCCTCTGCATACACCAGTAAGCAAGCAACACCTGCCTCTCCATCCATCTCTACCTGCATATACAAAATATATAACAATATACTGTAATTAGTAGCATTGTTTCATAAATCCTTAACACTCAATATAAAACAATGGACTTACAGAACAATCTTTCACATGTTGCAAGCATCAGGGAAAGTGATACAGTAGTGGACAAAAACATAATAAGACATCCTTATAGGCACAATGTGGATTTAGTAATGAATAAATTATACAAGTACAGTAACAGAGCCATACTGTAGTACTTAGAAATATATATGCCAGGATAGAAAACAACGTCAGACTGAAGATGATTGTAAATGTTGCCTAGTTTGTAGATTTATTTTACATTGATGGTAGCTAGTTAGGTATAATCAGACTTGCATTTCTAAACGAATATTTACATCATAGAGACAAACACATGATACCTCATTTCATAAATGATACATGCAAAACGTTAGATGTAACATTTACTAGCAAGCCAGCACTGTAAAACAGAAAGTGAATTATCTCCCATTCTGGCTCAGTTTTTAGCTTGCGGCTACAGTACCTAAAACTAGCTACATTTTGTGTGTTCACTTGCTTATTATTGGTGACAAACTTAGCTGTTACAACCCATTGCTGTGCACAAACAAATTTTAGTTAGTTAATTTACATCCTCATATAGAGAAATACTCACATATTAATTCAGAAACTGAGTAAGTTGGTAGCTAATTAAGGCAGGCCAAATAGCTTCAGTCAAGCTAACTTAGCTAACGTCAAGCTGGTTATTATTCAGCGCTGAAAACGTACTTTTTAACAAAATAATTATCTATCAAGTGACCCTATTAGAAAAACATTGCAATAAGCTATTTTACATCTTCCTTACCTTACTTCGTTTGCACATCAAACCTGCGAAAGTAAGACTCCAGATACATTCTTCTGAACGTGGTCTAAAATTGCCACAGGAAAATGGGGATTTTGCTCCATCCCATTAGGCGCACAATAAAAAAAGGTTCCCGCCGCTTATGACCTAATTAATTATTTCAGTTCGTAGCTAATGTTGTCTAGTATTTATGTCAGTTTTCAGATTTAAAATATGTGATTTGACAGCAGCGATAATAAGAGAATAACCATCGGAATTAGGATTCTGAAATTAGAAGGCCCCGGCTGGAAAGGGTTAACGTTAGAATACTCAGCCGAAGTCGCGACTGCATAAAGGAACTATGCTAGCTACAAAAGCAATGCCAAAAGTTTGTGCTGCGCTATTTGACATTGACTGAGTGACCACTAGCAGTAGTTTCACTTTATCATAGCGACGACGATTATATTATCTTATTATCATCTACATTAATTTATTTAATCATCGCCATCATTGGCACACACACACTGCCTCCTCTTTTGGCCCGCAACTTCTCCGCACCCCCTTGCCATAGCGCTTTTGTAAGTCCTTTTCGACACCCTCATCCACAGATTTCTGGCTCTGAGCAACCGCACCTGACACGCGACACAGTTGACAGTACGGGAGGGGTGGGGCCTAGTAAGAGATGTGATTGGGCCAGCCCAATGTCAGTATACAAAAATAAACAAATGGGCCACTGTCTCTGCTTTATGGGCCGATCATTGGCAAACATTTTTATTTTCAAGTTATACCGGCCCCAAAATTGCCTCAGCCCCCGGGCTAGTGACGGCCATACGAGGCTTCATTACCCTTCTTCTATCAGCAGGATATTATGCTAGCAGCGCTAACTGAGAATTTCTTCTCCACAATAAAAGCCATCATTGAAATTTATAAGGCAATATAATTAACAATCTATTCTGTAAAAAAGAACAGACATGAACAATATTGGAACGGACATTAAACATAAAATGTACAGGCTAGATTGCTAACTTTTTGCCTTATATATTTCGATGATGGCTTTTATTGTGATAAAGAAAATCTGAGTGCTGCCAGCACAATATCCTGCTGCTAAAATAATTCTAATGAAGCCTCGTTTGACCATCACTACCCCAGGCATTTGCCCAGTATGCCAGATTACCAGTCCAGGCCTGTTCAAAAGATACATATTAGTAGTTAATTAATGCTAATTACGCTAATTAGCATACGTAAAATCAATAAACATTTCCTCATGTGAAGTATAAATATCCTAAACTGGTGAAACAAAGTTGGTTCGGGTCTGTAGCTTAAACGGTTCAAAAGATACAGTGTCATAGTTAATTAACACTAATGGTAGTTAGCATAAAGGGCTAAATTTGTGAAGTCATAGCTCAGTCGATTTTTGACATAGCAACAAGTTTAATGTCAGCCCTGTTCAAAAGTATGGCCTAGAGTCTGGAAATGTACTGGCGAGTAAATCCAATGTACGGTTCAGGAGAAAAATAGTTTTAAAGGCGTTTATTAGCATTAGCTTTGGCTTGTGTTGAAAATGGACAGATTTCTGTCAGCTGCCATTTTGCCGTCTTTTGAGATATCAACCAACAAATGCACATGTTCTCATATGGGGGTGGTATCTGGATGCACAATGAATATGAAGTGCATGGGTTATTGTTTCAATAAAGAATTGTACACATGCACATTGTGCATACATATATTGTACAGCAGTCAGCCATTTTGTCCGCGATTTTGCAAGTTATCTCTTATTCCTGAGGCATGTATAAGACACCTGT
Source organism: Esox masquinongy (assembly GCA_016801175.1). Taxonomy (NCBI): domain Eukaryota; kingdom Metazoa; phylum Chordata; class Actinopteri; order Esociformes; family Esocidae; genus Esox; species Esox masquinongy. Next base: position 11,479 of record JACXGI010007048.1, read on the forward strand.
ATGCCAAAGGACAAGTCAATTGGATTTATGGTTCATGACAAGAAGATTTTTATAGTTTTGGACAAATTTTCATTTGACAGAAAAATCCTTTATGGGTTCTGGAGGCTTTTTTGTTCATCATGAGAATTGAGGCAGGTGCAAAAAAAAAATCAGCACTGTAGGACAAACGGGGTGGAAATGGCTTAATTTGGAAATTAGCAAATTGAATCATATACTATAGCGCCCCTGGTGGACGAATCGGGGCGGGGGTCAGTATGGTTGTTACACGTGGACTATTTTAACAGTATGCAAGTTTATAGCATTTTTCACCATGGACTTTTTGAGTTATTAAGCATTTTTGGCGCCAAGAATAAAAATAATAATAATACTAACAATAACAATAGGGTTTCTCCTACCAGAGAACCCCTAACTGGAGACCCCTAATAAAAGGGTCACGTAATACAATTATTCTTTTAAATATATGAGATTCATGGTATAATGGAGTGGATATTGTTGTGCGACGGCTGAAAAGTACAGAGTGGATAAATATTTCTGAGAGACAAAAATTGGAACGTCTGAGAGGGGAATTGAACCAAGGTCAGGGGATGTTCCCACAAGACCGCAGGGCTTGCTAGTAGTCTGTCCACCTCTGAATAGTCTCTAAATGCAACTTTTATCCCAGCCATTACATTTTTACTGAAATAATGTGGGCAACAGAACGTTTATTAACGGAAATAAAGTGTAATCTTGTACAAAGATGACTGTAGATGGTCATCCATACAATAACAGTTGAATAGCTAACCACTACGCTATGTGAACTACGAGGAAATCGAAAGCATTGGCTGAATCTCAAATCACATACTACATATAAGGTACTACAAGTACGTACTTCGCGGATGATGGTGAAGTACATACTGGTTTGTATATAGTACGCCTGTGTGCTAGTATTGGGACCAATTGGGACATATTACTTCATCAGAAAACTGCGTCTAGACATTAGACCATTTTGTCCCGAATTAACATCATGCCAAATTTGAATATTTAGCTAGACACCATTAATCATTGTGTTAAACTGACTAACATTTCTTATTAAGTTTACTTCCACCACAAATAGCATCTATGGCTTTTATTAGCCAGTAATAGGCCTACTAGTATCTACTTACTAGTCATAAGAATAAGAATTGAGCAATTGCTAGCAAGACTTAAGATTAACTTTACACTGCCAAAGCTATTTCATTTCATGGTACAACAGCATTCGTTTTTCTATCATTCGTGAATGACATTGAGACAATAACTATCAATATAGGTGACGATAACTGATTTTTGTCAAGCGAAAAGATGAGAGGATCCCCTCCTCTTTTACTGCGCAAGGGGTTGTGGTGTATATTACCCCAAAGAATCATGCACTGATGCGTACTTCAAAAATCCACCAGAAATAGTCGCAATATAACTGTAAACAGTTTTATTTTAGGCTTACTATAATGTAGCTACTGAAGCTTGTAACCAGAACAAATCTATCTTGAACAAATCCTAATGCATACTTTGTTCTGTCTGTGGCAAGGATCAAACACCGGTCACCCACATGGCAGTCTGTGTCTCTGACCACTACGTTATTTAACAAGGGGTAGTCAGTCAGTCACTCAGTCACTCACTCAGTAGGAGACATTCTCTCTTCTTGGCCGGCTTCGCTTACACGGTCCAGCAAAAACATGTTAATCCCAAAATTCACCCATGCATGACTACAATATCTTGCATTACTATTATCTGTTTGCCTGAGACTATATACATCAGAACCATAAACAAAGTGAGAATGCTCTCTACTGGTAAGAAGTGATAAGAAATATCCATGAATTACAGTGTTTGAGTACAATGAGTTTGTCACATAATGAGCAGAGCACAGGGGCCATGTTTTCTCTCTGAGCCATCATTGGAGTGATTATGCATGCATGATTGGCTGAGTTGCTGTCTGAAACATTTTATAGGCCATGTCTTTTCGACTTCGCTGCACCTGAATCGACCAAACTATCTCTGTTTTACTCGCTGAGCCTCTTTGTCTTGTTATTGATTTTAAATATCTTCCCTCTGACTTTGCCACTTTTGTTCTTGTCTCTCTGTTTACCAATAGTGTTCCAGCTAAACCCTGCTCTGACCAATGTGTTCCCAGAGAGCGGCCTCCTCATTTGCATTGGTTGGGTCCTGGGTGGCATCATCTATGGAGCAGACAAGGTTCAGACTTTCAGACTGCAGCCCTTCACATTCTTCTATTACCTGTTGCCTCCGATCGTCCTGGATGCGGGCTACTCCATGCCCAACAAGCAGTTCATGGGGAACTTGGGGGCTATCCTGGTTCATGCTGTGATTGGTACCGTCTGGAATGCTGCAAGTTTGGGGTTAGGCCTTTGGGGTTGCTTGTTGGGCGGGGCCATGGGTAAGATAACCAACAAGTGTTTCCCAAAAAAATGGTGCCCTATTTCTGATTTTAGTGCGCATTGTTTGAGTGGTGGACCCTGGTTAAATGTTATGCACTATATAGGGAATAGGGAGCCATTTGGCACAGGTCCAACCAAAGCCTGAACTGACCACCATAGAACAGGTCAATAAATAGTTTTCTGTTGATTGAAACTAGCATTTTTTATGTCCTTGGTCAGCGAGTTATTGTGTAAGGTAAATGAATGGTCTGAGGTCATAATCCATGTTATCCTGGGCCTCTGTAGGTCATCTCAACACTGGTCTTCTGCAGTTACTGTTGTTTGGGAGTCTGATTGCTGCTGTGGACCCCGTGGCTGTGATTGCTGTGTTTGAGGAGGTCCACGTCAATGAGGTCCTGTATATCATTGTGTTTGGGGAGTCCCTACTCAACGATGGTGTCACAGTGGTTAGTCTCACAAACTTCATAAACATTCATCATTATTAGTCAGTGTCCCAAATGACATACATTTTTTAAAGGATCTTAGTCTAGCTTTCAACTGGCTCTTGAAATTTGTAATAGTAAAATGCATTTGCTGAAATCTCAAAATGGGCCAGAAGGTTTACACTTGTAAGTCAGTCACTGTCATTCAGCGATGTATAACGTCTGATCAACTATACCTGTCATTAATAGCAATTTTCTTTCAGCCCATTAAATTTGATAAAATGTAACATAAACACACATAAGACAAAGCTAAACGCACACAATCACCAGACATTTGCTTTAACTTAGCCATTGCAGAACTTTGCCTTGACAACTGCTAAATGATCCACCCCATGCAGAATGTAAGGTTTGTCAATATGATGATGTGCAATGTCAATTTAGACCTCAAAATGCATTTAATTGGCTCTGCTACATATAGGGCAGTTCTTTTTATTAAGGGCCATACATTGTAATGTAGGGCTCAGCTGTAAAATAGACCTTGGTCTCAGCTTGAGTTCCCAAATGATTAAATAAAATAAAAATAAACAGTTCTTATTAAGCGCAAGACAGACAACAATTTCTTTTATAGTTTATGTTGCTGGAAATGTAACTTTTCAATAGTTCTTAATAAAATGTGCTATTATTTTGATTCATAGATATATTCTGAATATGGTGACTACAATCCACTTTCTTTTTCACTTAAAATTATTGATTAAAATGTCAATGTTCAAAAACTCTTGACTATGGAATATACAGCAAACATTCTGAATCAGGGAAGATCATCACCTACCCAAATGTAAATATATAGCCAATGATAACCTTGTGTTCATTAATGGATTTTATTACACAATGGATTCCATTATTTGTAAAACAAAAAAGGATTTGGAAGCATTTCATAGCTTAATCTGTCCACCTTATGTTCCCTAAGGTGCTGTTTAATGTCTTTGATGCATTTGTATCACTTGGAGGCCCCGCTATCAATGCTGTCGAGATCATCAAAGGCATAAGTATGCAATAGCACCACCCTTTGGCTACATCACAAATGTCAAATGGCAATGAGCAATGGAATATTTTATGTCTAACCAAAATGTCCATATGCCATTCTTCTTCATCCTCTGCCATGTGTAGTTTCATTCTTTGTGGTGGCATTTGGTGGCTCCCTGGTTGGTATTGCCTTTGGTATACTGATCTCGCTCCTGACCAGACTGACCAAGAAAACCCCGACTATCGAACCAGGGTTCATCTTTGTCTTCGGCTACCTCTCGTACCTCACAGCAGAGTTTCTCTCGCTGTCAGCTATACTGTCGTAAGTCCTCCTGAGTGTTATATTGATTTATTTGGCCAGCTTCACCCTTCCAGTTAAGGGCTATTCCACTCAAAACACAAGAAAACATAATATTTTCATATATTTTTGCTCAGTTTTTTTATTAATCACAGGTACTTACCATGCACGAGCCATGCCGGACCCTTAAGGTTGATTCTGACCAGCTATCTCAGAGCTTTCTACTTATTATTATAAACAGCACACTGCCCACATCATTAAATGGTATGTTCTGAATGACATGGCCTTTTTCTTACTTTGCAATAGGTGTACTTTCTGTGGGGTCTTCTGTCAAAAGTATGTTAACACCAACATGTCTGAGAGGTCAGTCAACACGGTACGGACCACAATGAAAGTGTTCGCCAATGGCTCAGAAACCGTCATCTTCGTTTTCCTTGGCATATCGGCCATAGATCCAGCAATATGGGTGTGGAACACCGGCTTTATCCTCCTCACACTACTCTTCATCTTTGTGTTCAGATTCATGGGTAAGTTTGGGACAATCTTTAGCATTTTGCCTTTCAGTCAGTACTCTTCGTACAACACATAAAACCATCCCACTGTGATTAAGTACACTCCCTTCTTTTAATATTCCGTGCTTATGTTCATATTTTGTTCTCTTAGTTTCCTACAAACAAGAATTATTATATTTTAGAGAGGAGGTAGTAATGACTTAAAAGGGCAGACGTCAGGAGGTTGCCAGGAAATAAACTTATCAGTAGACTCAGGTCATTGTGCCAAGCACATAGACAGGTGAACGAAGGGGAAGAAAGAACATCTCACTTTGGATAAATGAGTTGCCATGTGCTGCCACCCCCATGACCAGACACTCTCTTACCATGGAAAACCTCATACAGATTTGTTGGTGTGCATGTATTATTAAACCATTTTGTAATAACTATAACCTAGCTGGCCTGGTATGCAAGAATGAGGAACACTGATTGGCCTTTGCTATTGCAGACTCATTTGATGTTACATTTAGACCCTCGATGGCTTACAGTAGTTTGGTGAAGACTATAGTAGCTAACGAAGCACCTGGCTTAGTTACCTAATATTAATATATTGTGGACATTAATAAAACATTTACAATTACACAATTTTGTGTTAACTTTTATAGTTACCCTTGCTTTTTGAAACTGAACAATGAATATATAACATAATTGTACCGGAGTTATGCCAGTGCATCAACCAATCATCTATAATAATTACAGCCTCAATCATTCATTGGCTTGCTTGTAGCATCATGTATTAACAAGATGCTTTGGCTAGCTAAGGACTTATGGGCTTGAATGCAGCATGTGCCAGTTTGCATGGCATCATACACCACTGTGCAACCAGTGGAGGAAAATCAGGACAGCTGGAATAGTCAGTGGACAAGAGCACACTTAAGGAAAACGTTGTAGAGCATTGTCAGTAGTTCACTCTCTCCATGACTGACTTGAATTGTCAGGCATACCTTCACTTAATTATTTTGTCTCTACAATAACCCTTAAATTTTTCTCACATGCATACATGCACACCTGGGTTATAGGTTGATGAGTTATATACATCAAGTTCTGTTCTGTTCACTATGGTCTATTTTGCAAACAGTCATGAATAAATTTAACTTAAATAAACTGAAATTAGGCTATATGTTATTATTAACTTGCAATTGTTTCATTATTAAGGGGATTTTATAACAGAAAAAAACAATAATTAGCCAGCTTAAACCACTAACATGATAATGAAGACCAACAAAGACAGAGGTCCTTTCTAGCAGTTCTCTTTAAATAAATATATGTTAAACTTGAAGTCTGGAACGCATGGACATCACCAAACGTTGGGTTTCCTCCTTTGTGATGCTTTGCCACCCCTTTACTGCAGCTGTCTTCAGTTGTTGTTTGTTCGTGGATCTTTCTGCCTTAAGTTTTGTCTTCAGCAAGTGAAATGCATGCTCGATCGGGTTGAGATAAGGTGATTGACTCGGCCATTGCAGAAAATTCCACTTCTTTGCCTTAAAAGACTCCTGGGTTGCTTTCGCAGTATATTTTGGGTCATTGTCCATCTGTAAAGTGAAGCACTGTCCAAACAACTTCACTGAATTTGGCTGAATCTGAGCAGAAAATGTATCCCTATACACTTCTGAATTCATCTGGCTGCTTCTGTCTTCTGTCACATCATCAACAAACATTAGTGACTCAGTGCCATTGGAAGCCATGCCTGTCCATGCCATCACACTGCCTCCTCCGTGTTTTACAGATGATGTGTTATTCTTCAGATCATGAGCCTTTCCAAGCCTTCTCCATAATTTTTTTTCCCCATCATTCTCGTATAGGTTGATCATAGATTCATCTGTCCAAAGAATGCTGTTACAGAACTGGGTTGGCTTTTTTAGATGTTTTTTTGGCAAAGTCTAATCTGGCCTTTCTTATTCTTGAGGCTTATGAATGCTTAACACCTTGTGGTGAACCCACTGTATTTGCTCTCGTGAAGTCTGCTCTATATGGTAGACTTGGATAATGATATGCCTACTACCTAGAGAGTGTTCTTCACTTGGCTGGATGTTGTGAAGGGGTTTTTCTTTACCATGGAAAGGATCCTACAATCATCCACCACTGTTGTCTTCCGTGGACGTTCAGGTCTTTTTGTGGTGCAGAGCTCACCAGTGCGTTCTTTTATTTCTCTGAATGTACCAAACTGTTGATTTGGCCACTCCTAATGTTCCTGCACTCTCTCTCTGATGGATTTTTTTGGGCAGCCTAAGGATGGCCTAATTCACGCCTTGACATGTTGTGGGTTCACAGCAACAGCTTCCAAATGTGAATGCCACACCTGGAATCAACTCCAGACCCTTTACCTGCTTAATTGATGAATAAAAAACTAAGGAATAGCCCATACTTGTCCATGAAACAGCTTTTGAGTCAATTGTCCAATTACTTTTGGTACCTTGAAAAAGAGGGGGCTACATATTAAAGAGCTGAAATTCCTAAACCCTTCCTCCAATTTGGATGTGAATACCCTCAAATTAAAGCTGAAAGACTGCACTTTAAGCCCATATTATTGAACTGTAACTTGAATATATTTTGGCAAATAGCCAAAATAACAAAACCTGTGTCAGTGTCCAATTATATCCGGACCTAACTGTATGTTTATTTGTGTGTTTATATCACAGGGGTCTTTGTACTCACCTGGATTCTGAACCAATACCGACTGGTTCCCTTGGGGCTTATTGAACAGTTAGTGATGGGCTATGGTGGCCTACGAGGGGCAGTTGCCTATGGTCTTGTGTTCCTGCTAGACGAGAATAAGTACAAGGAGAAGAATCTGATGATAAGCACCACTCTCCTTGTGGTGTACTTCACTGTTATGCTTCAGGTAAAATAGCTAATTTTGCTGTATAACCCTCTGAGGTTATACAGCAAAATACATAAAATGTATGCAATGTCTTGATTCAAACAGACTGATATATTTTTATTTACTACCAGTTTTCAATATTTACTTTTTCTTTGTTGCAGGGAATAACCATGAAACCATTGGTCACCTGGCTGAAAGTGAAGAGGGCAACGACAGATGAAGCTATGCTAGCTGAAAAAATAATGAATAGGGTAACTATTCTAGGTAGAAGTCTTCCTAGAAAACAATAATAAATAACAGATAATTAAAGTAATATTTGAACTTTTATTGGACCAGATACACCTCCATTTGTAACTAAACAGTCTTTTCACACCATCAACCAGTTCATCTAACTGTTGAAATTGTTTAACATTAATAATTTTCACAAACAATACAAGCATAAAATACGTAACTCATGATACCTTTTTTAATTAATTCAGACCTTTGACCACATGCTTGTTGCCATAGAGGACATTTCTGGACAAATAGGACATAACTACTTATGGGACAAGTATGTAGACACTTTAATCTCATTATCAATTTCAATTAAATATTATTTCATTTATTAAAAACTACAAAATTGCATACCATACCTTTAAAGATTACATTTAGCTCTAAATAAATTTTAATTGCTTTTGGTATCCTTCTAAGGTGGCATAACTTTGAGGAAAAGTGGTTGTTCAGGTTATTGATGAACCCAACTGCAAGGAAGTCTCGTGACTACATATTCAACATCTTCCACCAGCTCAACCTCAAGGATGCCATGAGCTATGTGCAAGAGGTAAGAGCAACTCAAATGCTCAGGGAAAGCCATAACAGAAAATTGTAGAGACAATGCAAAACAGCAAATTAACCACCAGGATCACTGATTAACTGTAACATAACAACAAATAGAAACAACGGAAGGCAGATCATGAAGTATGTTTATCCCATTATTTAGGGTGAACGCAGAGGCTCACTGGCGTTTGTTCGGAATGATTCCAAGGCCGATGTGGATTTCAATAAGCAGTTTGATACAGATTTCACAGACATGCCTGACATCATGGGACCAGATCATATTCCAGTCCCCTTCATGTTGTAAGTAACATTGTCTGTTTTAATCTGCATCCCAATGCCAAACTATTCTAGATGGCTCAGGTAATGCACTTTATAATGTAGTAATGTGCCATTTAGGATGGAGCCCTATGAATGTCTAAAACATATACATCATTAACTTAGATTAAAAACAAATTTCATTCTCGGGCATCTATACAGTAAATGTATACCAGCAGAGTGAACAAAGATGCAGTATAACAAGCGTAAACACTTTTTATATGTGCTTCCTATTTAAACACTATAAACATACAGTAGGTAACTATCTAGGCAGTATATTGATGAAAATGTGACCTGTAAGGTCAGTCTAGGACAGGGATTTTCAACTGTAAAACTGCTATCTGTTGAATGTGTTTGAAATGAATAGTTAGGGATTTTGATAATGAAGACCTTTATCTACTTCCCCAGCAAAAGAATAACTGGTAGATACTATTTTGATCCCCCATTGAGTTTGATGAAAGTTAACGTTTTAGCGCTAGTGTTGCAGTAAATTTAGGAAGTAAATCAAACTTCAATTTCAGTTCCTAACGTTCCTTATTGAAAAGCATTAAAGATTATTGAATTGGGCCCCCCGAGTTCAGAGCACCCTAGTTGCTGACTACAACTCTGTCATTATGATATTGGATGGGGAGAAATTTATGTTTAAAAAATTGGGGTAAACTTTTGTTTACTGGAATTTCGATGAATTTCCTCAGTTGACTTGAATGGAAATAACCCCTCCTCTGTTTAGGACATTTATTAACTTGTCATTGTAACAATTGAATGTCAGTAACACTTTACAATAAGTATTCATTTATAAACATTAATTAATATATTGAATAACATTAATTAATTATTTGATGCGTTTACAGATGATGATATGATTTAAGTGTACATGTGTTACTAAACATATTAATAATAGATGCATAGTTAACAGTTATCCATGGATGTTACTTGATGATAATTAGGAATAAAAGAACGATCTCTGCAGACACAGAATCAATACCGCTTTCTATTTATTTGAGCTTTCGGTCAACTGACCTTCATCAGACCATACAAACATGAGAATGGAGGCTGAATATGTACACTACCATTCAAAAGTTTGGGATTGCTTAGAAATTTCCTTCTTTTTGAAAGAAATCCATTAAAATAACATTAAATTGATCAGAAATATAGTGTAGACATTGTTAATGTTATAAATGACTATTGTAGCTGGAAATGGTTGATTTTCAATGCAATATCTACATTGGTGTACAGAGGCAGAAGAAACTGGATTTTGACCTGTTGTAGATTAATCCCAAATAGTCAATTAATTAATATAACAAATGAATTTAATATATAAAGAGAGTATTACAATACCAGTACAAGCATCAAAGATAAAAGTTCTCTGGAGATTCAAGAGGTTTGCAAGAATAAAGAACCATGCAGAGGTTAGGAAAAATGCAATAGTTTTCCCAAACTCCACTTTATATCACCTAACCAAAGGTATGGGGGTTGGTTTACTGACCTAAGGATAACAAAAGTAGTCCTGAAAAATAGACCCCTTATCAATTAGGGACATATTCCGATCTGTTCTGGGACCATCTCATATGACAGAGTGGTGTTATCTTGAGAAGCAAGCAAGCTAGGCAATAACAAACCTTTTGTCCCTGCATTCACACCTTACAGAAACAAATGTTTAATGTTAAACTTCCAATGGTTGCCTACTAGGATAGAAATTAAGTACATAGGTATACATATCTATAAAAATTAATGAAGAATCACTGAATATGTAAATAAACATATGACTGACATTTTTGGGTTCCTTCAGTCCCCCTTTTGTGTCCATAAGGACACACAGAAAGCATTCACATTAAAGTTAGATTACTCAGAGGAAACATAGTTACACGAGACAGAAACAACTTAAGAAAAATAATAAGAGGCATAAAACAGGAAAAGTGAGTTAAAAATAAAAGATTTGATGACATATCATGAACTACTAAAAACAAAAGATCAGCGATCACTACTATGAGAGTAAAGAAACGAGACGTTGTCCTTTATAGAATTGTTTGAGATTGTTAAAGATAGTGGAACAGACAGGCTTGTAAATTTCAGAGCAACAAACTACGCCCCACCCCATGAGTAGATTGAAGGTGGCACAGTTTTGGAAAATAATCATGTGACATGATTTTAAGCCAGTAAGACGTTAGTTATACAAATTTTATCAAGGGCTACCATGACACCATAGTTGGAATAAGGCCACCAAATTAAATTAAACCACAGAACAAACATATAGGAAACAAGAATGTATAATTTCGTATCAGTGGAATAATAGGTGTAGAAGAAACATTATTAGCATCTCTGATCTAGATAGGAAAAGTTTTTAATATGGTCTACACACATGAATGACTAGGAATGTATGAATGTAAGATGGTGTGAATGTGTGTTGATAAGTCTTCAATGGTCAGAGAACGAAGCAGGGAGGTTGTAGAAAGTCTCTGGAGAATACCAACGAAGGTGTGGAAACTAAAGGCGACGTTTGGGCAGATGAGTCTTCAATATGAGTGGTGGTTCGTGCATTTAATGAGGGGGGTTTTATGAGGGGTGGTTCGTATATGAGGGGTGGTTCGTGCATTTAATAGGCCTAGTATGAGGGGTGATTCATGCATTTAATAGGCCTAGGGAAGCTACTGATATGACTTACCAAGTCACTTAATGTCTGAACAGTGCCTTAAAATTACGTCTTAAATTAACACAGTCCATCAATGGAGACACGTTTTTTCTTACAGACGACACGTCCACAACACACACACAACACGAACACGACACGCCAATATGGAACGCCAAAGGGTTCACATCGTCTTATTCTGAATGGGCGTTTTGGCTTTTATGCCGTTGAAAACGACTGTATAGGTGTCGTTTACAAGCGGTATTTTCGCCTGTTTTTTCTCTAAACGCGTTGAAAATGTGTAAATTGTCACTGAAAACATCTATAGTGCATTTACTGGCGAAGAAAACGCTTGTTATGGCCGGTTTTCACATGCTTTTTACATGCGTGAAGTATACCACCAAACACGCGTTCAGAACGGCTGTAATGACACATCAAACACGCGTTCAGAACGCCTGTAATTACACATCAAACACGCGTTCAGAACGCATGTAATGACACATCAAACACACGTTCTATGAGGGGTGATTCGTGCATTTAATAGGCCTAGGGATATGGGGGATGGAGTCTGCCAAATACACGGAGATGCTAGCTACTGATATGGATAACCAAGCTAGTGAAAGTCCACCAATGCAATTCTCTATGCAATTTTACACGGGTTTTAAGATGTCATGTAGGCGGCGTAGTGACGACGTGTACATGTGAAGACTTGCTCGCAGCGGTGTCACGGCGGTGTAGCGACGGCGTTATAGACGTTGTCAACATTTCTTACACCGCCGTGAGTGATTAACATGTGCAACGTCTGAACGTCGCCGTGAGTGATTAACAATGTGCTACGTCGCCGTGAGTGATTAACAATGTGCAACGTCTGAACGTCGCCATGAGTGTCGCCAAGAGTAAAAGAATGTAGCAAAATAAAGATTTAACATTTCAATCATGGGTTTAACAACATATTTGTAAAATACTAGTGTAGTCAGTGAAAAGTATTGTCACACAAATAGTTTATAACAACATGATATTACAACATAAGGAATGCTACTCATATTAACAGGTATTCATATTTTTGCTTGGTTAACTGTCTGAATAGCTAGTAATATAAAATTACAACACAAGCCTAGGTCAAAATATCACTGAGCCGAAACATACACTCTCTATTAATGAAAATACTAAAGAGTAAATATTACAGAATACAATGAATACAATCAGTCGGTGTGTAGTTCACTTGTTTAGCCACATGGTGGTATCAGGCAAACGTCCAACGGCCAAGTAGTAAGACAATTATAAAACATATTAAAAAACATAACATAAAATAGAAATTAAAAATATCAAATAAAAAATAATACACCACAAATTATGTGGTATTACTATGGATCAAAATACACAGTTGTTAATATCTAACCTGCATTGCTGTTTATTAAAGATACATTTTTACTCATTGTTATTCAGAATATATGATGCTAAAGGTGCATTTGTATATAGGTATGTACACACGCAGAAAAGTAGTTTTTTGCTCAGATGTGTACGGATACGAACAGATCATACATTAACATGAATTTCTTTAGATCATGCAGTTTTTATTCTTATCTGCACTGTTGCGGAGTACGGAAACTAAGCATTTCATGACAAATACAAACACTTCGAACTTGAACAGATAAAGGTATCTTAATTCAACAACTGATACTGAAATATTAATACTTTGCAATCACTTACTTTCCAAAAATAAACAGAAATGCAATTTCAGTCAGGACAAAATAAGTACATCAATAGCTTCAATAACGTTACAATAATAAAAGTGTCTGCTGCATGATATAAAAGTTAAATCCATGATTGACTCCATGATGGCAGGTTGGCCTGGCCCTGCCGCATGAATGCCACCCCAAACCATAACATAACTTCTCTTTGCTCTTTCTCTGCTTTAAGTGGCATTATAGTAAATTGGTATACGTAACCTAGTGCCTTGACACAAGACTTAACCATGGATATAAGCAATTATCACAAACCCCAGAGATTCCTTTTCACTCTTATAAACCAGTTACCAATCTAGTTAGACCTGGATGGCTCTGTCCATGTCTGGCTGACTTTGGCAGTATATGCTTGTAGAACTGGTCAGCTTAATAAACCTCTGCATCATGCCTACTCCAGATTTGGCTGATATTGCTACAATTGTTCTGGCCCTTGGGAGCTGATTTTGTGTTTTTTACCATTTTGCATGTTTTTAAATTACCTGTTTTGTATACGCATTTCTGTGTTTTTCAATGTAATTTCTCATCTGAAAATTGGATTGGAGTGCAATGATTCCTTGAATGTATTATTATTTACAAACTAATTTGAGCGCAATGTTCAGAACGCATTTTGTTAATATTTGAGCAATGGTGCATTTTGGAATGCTGTATTGAAAATGTGCAAGGATTCATTGAATCCCCTAAACAGATTTTCGAGTTGAGCACAATCTTACAGACTACAAAAGATATCTGTGGTGGATGACGGAATAATTATTTCCTAGGTCGATAAAAATCCCTTCTTGGCCAGATCAACAAACCCTCAGAGATTCAAAAGAAAGATGGGAAGGGAGGAGTAATGAGAAGGTGAGCAACTGCTTATGATCCAAAGCATACCACCTCTTCTGTGTTATGGCACCTCTTACAGACTCTACTTCATTTTGTATTTTTGTACTCTGTGTACTCTGTGTAACTGTATGTTGTCCTGCACGTTTTTGCTTTGTCTTGGCCAGGTCACCATTGCAAATGAGAATCTGTCTCAATCGGCCTACCTGGTTAAATAAAGGTTAAATAAAAAATATGAATAAACTCTTCTGTGAAGCATGGTGGAGGAGGTGTTATGGCACGGGCATGTATGACTGCCAATGATGTGACTGTAGACAAAAGCACCTGTCAATCATCTGACCTGCATGGACGTTTTTGCTGGAGACAAACCTGAAGGCAAAAGGCACCAAGAACAAGCAGGAACTGAAGGAGGTTGTTTCCACATACGGGGAGGGGGATTATCCAGTGATATACTGTCAAACATGGCTTGACTGGTGCCACCAGGCCTTCATGGCCATGCAAACTCTTCCCTTACTATGAAAAGTGTCTAGGCTCCAATAGATATTTGGGACAGAAAGTGTTATCTCAGGAACACCCTCTCCTCCAAGTGGTAGTTATTCTAGTAGAATGGTGGTAGGAAGAACCAATATTCTATTTTTTGTTAGATGCACCTGTATACAATGCATAAAAAGGACATGTAAATTACACCTGCCCAATAATGGCTGATCGTGGTCCACAGGAATGTCTGGGCTGTGGTGGATGGGCCATAGGTTGGAGTTTCAATACCTGGATTTACTGTCTTGATCTTCTTCCAATTTATAATGAACGTTCAAAAGTTCTAATTTACAGTGCTCTATATAGGAGCTATAGAAAAGTGTATGTTATTCTTAGAGGAATTACAGAATTTGAATGTTGATGTAGCCCAACCTTCAATTTGTGTAGATAAGTGCAGTATGCAATGAACAATCAAAAGTTGTAATCTACTAAAGCCAAAGAAATTCACTCACGGCGACGTTAAGCCAAAGAGATTCACTCACGGCGACGTAAAGCATAGGAGATTCACTCACGGCGACGTAAAGCCAAAGAGATCCACTAATATCTCTTCACTGATTATGAAAAAGCCTAGACACTTTTCATAGTCAGTAAGGGGAGAGTTTGCATAGCCGTGAAGGCCTGGGGGCACCAGTTGAGCCATGTTTGGCAGTATATCACTGGATAATCCCCCCTCCCCATATGTGGAAACAACCTTCTACAGTTCCTGTTTGTTCTTGGTGCCTTTTGCCTTCAGGTTTGTCTCCAGCAAAAACGTCCATGCAGGTCAGGTGATTGACAGGTGCTTTTTTCTACACTCACATCATTGGCAGCCATTCATGCCCGTGCCACAACCCTTCCTCCACCACGCTTCACAGAAGAGGTGCCATAACACTTCCTCCACCATGCTTCACAGAAGAGTTTATTTGTATTTTTTATTTAACCTTTATTTAACCAGGTAGGCCGATTGAGACAGATTCTCATTTGCAACGGCGACCTGGCCAAGACAAAACGCAAACATGCAGGACAACATAGAGTACACAGAGTACAAAAATACAAAATGAAGTAGATTCTGTAAGAGGTGCCATAACACAGAAGAGGTGGTATGCTTTGGATCATAAGCAGTTGCTCACCTTCTCATTACTCCTCCCTTCCCATCTTTCTTTTAAATCGCTGAGGGTTTATTGATCTGGCTAAGAAGGTTTTTTTATTGACCTGGGAAATAATTATTCTGTCATCCACCACAGATATCTTTTGTAGTCTGTAAGACTACTCGAAAAGCTCAACTCAAAAATCTGTTTAGGAGATTCAATGAATCCTTGCACATTTTCAATACAGCATTCCAAAATGCACCATTGCTCAAATATTAACAAAATGCTTTCTGAACATTGCGCTCAAATTAGTTTGTAAATAATAATACATTCAAGGAATCATTACACTCCTATCCAATTTTCAGATGAGAAATTACATTGAAAAACACAGAAATGCGTATACAAAACAGGTAATTTAAAAACATGCAAAATGGTAAAAAACACAAAATCAACTCCCAAGGGCCAGAACAAGTGTAGCAATATCAGCCAAATCTGGAGTAGGCATGATGCAGAGGTTTATTAAGCTGACCAGTTCTACAAACATATACTGCCAAAGTCAGCCACACATGCACAGAGCCATCCAGGTCTAACTAGATGGGTAACTGGTTTATAAGAGTGAAAAGGAATCTCTGGGGTTTGTGATAATTGATTATATCCATGGTTAAGTCTTGTGTCAAGGCACTGCACGATGCATCATGCTTAAGTTCTTAGCCGTGGTACAAATGAGCATATACCAAGCCCGCTTGTCCCTTATTCCTTATGTATACCGATTTACTATAATGCCACTTAAAGCAGAGAAAGTGCAAAGAGAAGTTGCGTTATGGTTTGGGGTGGCATTCATGCGTCAGGGCCGGGCCAACCTGCCATCATGGAGTCAATCATGAATTTAACATTTACATCATGCAGCAGACGCTTTTATTATTGTAACGTTATTGAAGCTATTGGTGTACTTATTTTGTCCTGACTGAAATTGCATTTCTGTTTATTTTTGGAAAGTAAGTGATTGCAAAGTATTAATATTTCAGTGTCAGTTGTTGAATTAAATTACCGTTATCTGTTCAAGTTTGAAGTGTTTGTATTTGTCATGAAATGCTTAGTTTCCGTACTCGGCAACAGTGCAGATAAGAATAAAAACTGTATGATCTAAAGAAATTCATGTTAATGTATGATCTGTTCATATCTGTACACATCTGAGCAAAAAACTACTTTTCTGGGTGTGTACATAATTATATACAAATGCACCTTTAGCAGCATATATATATTTTTAATAGCCATGATTAAAAATATATCTTTAATAAACAGCAATGCATGTTAGATATTAACAACTGTGTATTTTGATCCATAGTAATACCACATAATTTGTGGTGTATTATTTTTAATTTGTATTTTATGTTATGTTTGTTAATGTTTTATAACTGTCTTACTACTTGCACTGTAGGAAGTTTGCCTGATAGCACCATGTGGCTAAACAAGTGAACAACTCACCGACTGATTACTGCTGTACATTTAGATTTTGGATTTAGCTGTAAATATGTGGTCATCACTGTACATTTCATTGTATTCTGTAACATTTACTCTTTAGTGTTATCATTAATAGAGTGTATGTTTCGGCTCAGTGATATTTTGACCTAGGCTTGTGTTGTCATTTTATAGCTATTCAGACAGTTAACCAAGCAAAAATATGAATACCTGTTAATATGAGTAACATTCCTTATGTTGTAATATCATGTTGTTCTAAACTATTTGTGTGACAATTCTTTTCACTGACTACACTAATATTTTACAAATATGTTGTTAAACCCATGATTGAAATGTTAAATCTTTATTTTGCTACATTCTTTTACTCTTGGCGACGTTCAGACGTTGCACATTGTTAATCACTCACAGCGATGTAGCACATTGCTAATCACTCACGGCAACGTTCAGACGTTGCACATGTTAACCACTCACCGCGACGTTCAGACGTCGCACATGTTAATCACTCACGGCGGCGTAAGAAATGTTGACAACGTCTATAACGCCGTCGCTACACCGCCGCGACACCGCCGCGAGCAAGTCTTCACGTGTACACGTTGTCACTACGCCGCCTACATGACATCTTAAAACCCATGTAAAATTGCATAGAGAAACAGACGTTAGGTAGGCGTTCACTAGCTTGGTTATCCATATCGGTAGCTAGCATCTCCGTGTATCTGGCAGACTCCACCCCCCATATTAATCAACCTCGTGAAGCTGTCTCCGCGTCTATGGTCGTGTATAATGGAACGTCTGAATAACGTGTCGTGTGAACTTCGCGTCCGTTCTCCGCATCTATGGTCGTGTATATTGGAACGTCTGAATAACGTGTCGTGTGAACTTCACCTCTGTGGTCCGCGTCTATGGTCGTGTATAATGGAACGTCTGAATAACGTGTTGTGTTAACTTCTCGTCTATGCTTTGCTAGCAAGCGATGAATCGCATCTTGGTTGTTAGCTCTACCATTGCTGTGAGCTAGCTTCGTTAAAGTGAAAAACGAACTGATAGAATTACTTCAGGAAATGTCGTTATGCTATAATGTCGTTATACCATGTTTGTTTGAGTTTTGTTTATATTGATTTTGTTCATTTAATGACCAAAATGTCATAATCTGATCATTTGATTAGCCTATGTATTCCCCATTCACCCAAGTATAGGAGAATAATGTTAATATAATATTAATATAGTGCATTGTGAAAACACTTTGGCTGATGTATTTGTTTTGTATTTAGGCATAGTTGCAGGGTAAGTTTGACTATGTGTTATAAAGTGAATGCCTTTTGTATTCAGGCGCTGTTGCTCAACTGCAGAGGCCCTACGCGGACCTAAGAGGTAGAGTAAAACGTTCGCGGGAATAAGGGGAACGAGTAGGAAGTACTGCGATACTTGTGATGGTTGAGTAGCGCGCATATTAAAGCCATAATTGATATCGAGTTGGAGAACTGTGTCTTTCATCCCTCATGGATCACTATTACAGTAAAAAATTGTAACTTTCAAAGTAATCATTGGGTTTATTTGTGACCAAGTGTTTATTTTGCTTGCACACACGTACAAGTTTACATTTCCTAATTCATTTGTATTTCATGAGTGAAGAGTTTGGCTATTTCAGTAAGACAATTACCTATACATATACCTCAAAATCAAACAAAATATTATGTTCCCTTTTTTTCACAATGGCATAAGCCAGGTGTCTCCAACTCTGCTGCTGGAGATACTATCCTGGTTGTTTTCACTCCAACCCTAATTTAGCACACTTTCAAATAATTAGACAGTCAGTGAAGGCTGCATATACATGGGGTTGGAATGAAAACGACCAGGACAGTATCTCTGGAGCAGGGTTGGTACATACGATCTTTCACTTGTGTTGTGTAAGTCTTGACATAGACTTGTAATGTGTATTTAAAAAAATAAAATAAATGCTAATAGTGTCATGAACTTGCAAAATCAGGTGCTCTAGAAATGTCAGTACATCATGAGGGGATATCTTTTTGCTTGCTTTAAGTCTGGCAATTTTCGTTTCATACTACTGTCTGAAATTTAGAATGATAAAAACTCTAGCATTGTTGTGATGCCTATCCCTTGATACATTGCATTAAAATATGACTAGTTTATATACTACACCAGTGTTCCCACACTTTGGTCCTTTAGACCTTGGGTGCAGGCTTTATATCCAGTAATACCAATGGTGTAGAATTAGGGGGGGATGGGGGGGTCATGACCAACCCACCCCAATATTACAGGCAGGTCAATGTGACCCCTTGGAAAAGAGTGAAAATCCTGGGATCCATTGACCCTGACCCCCGCAATGTACAGTACAAACCTACGCCGTTGAGTAATACACATTGAAGAAATCATTCTATTTATTACTAGTCTGGACTATATTAGCTGAGTAATGTATTCCTACTGGGCAGGAAATAACCTGCACAGTAAGTTTGAGGTCCCAGGCCTACATATTGTTAACATTGTTTTACATCTGACAGCTGATGACCAGAAGTAGAGAAAAAGAGATTAAACTTGGCATGGAAGACTTCACATCTTGGCATTACAAAGGATGGAAATGGATTATAAGCTTTGCTGTTTAAAGAGAATATTGTGCATCCTTTTTGCATCTATGATACTGCTAGTAATTTGAACTTAAGACAGTTTTACATAGTTTAATACGTCTGTCTATAAATATGTCTATAAGTCTGAATGTCGGGGTTCTAATATATTTCATGTTTTTAATTAGTTATGTCTGTGCTCGCACTCCTATGCAGATTTAGAGGAGCGGGAGGGAACACCCCACCCCAACCTCAAATGAAGTCACGAAACGAAAAAATCAATATTTTTTGACAGACTACAGAAGACAATATTGTTACGAAAGAGTAGGTGAAATGTAACGGAGTAAAGAGTACGATTTATAAAAAAAAAAAAAACTTACTAGTACGAGTATAGACCCAGAAAGTAACTAGAAAAGTACTCATTCCTCTGAAACTGTACTCTTTTACTCATTTGCGTTACTTGTAACGCGTTACTACCCACCCCTGCCTAACAGTAATGAAAGAAGGTACTGCTGCATATGTTTACCAAATATACGATACAAAATGTTATAAACTTGCATCAGCAGCAGCCATTTTTTATAGTTAAGATATGTCTGAAATCATCTACTATTTAATGTAAGGCAATCGTCAATATTATTGGTGAAGTTAGCTAGCTAGCAAATTTGCAGATGAAGTACCTTGTAGCTAGCAGCCATCATTGCCTGATAGCTAGCTAGCAAAGGGGCATTGAACAATGTTGATGTAGCTTGCTATGGATAATTCAATTGTTAATTTCATCTGTGGAGAAAGTTAAGGTTTATCCACAGTAATTTTAAATTAGACATCTCTGGACATCTCTATAACATCAACAAAATGGGATGTGTTGTCATATGTGATAAACAGTTGTAATTTAAAATTTGTTAGTATATTGAATTGCTACTCTACTTATTTCCTCAGTATATTCAGTGTTTTTGTATTTCAAGCAATATAAGGCATTCATTTTCAGGATGCATTGATTTATGCTTCTGCACATGGCAGAATCATATAAACAATGTCTCAAAGTAAAATACTGCATCTTTCCCCTGAATGCTTAAGTTGCATATATAATACTTAGGGAACTCCCAACACTCATAGAGATTTTGCACACTGTAAAGACTCGTACCAAACTTTAAACACATAAACATCAAAATGTAGAACATATAGGGCAGGGGTATTCAAATCTGGCCCTCGAAGCCAGTTCCACTCCATTTTTTCATTGCAACCCTATAATCAGGGACTTATTCAGACTTAAGACACCAGGTGGGTCCAGTTAATGATGAGGTAGAACAGAAAACCAGCAGGCTCCGACCCTCGTAGGGTAAGATTTTAATACCCCTGGTATAGGGTGACCAGATGTCCCGTTTTTCAGTCCGTTTTCAGTTGTCCCAACTTATTTAAAATATTTTGTCCTGTATTTTCACTTGGTCCTTATTTTGATTGGTCCGACCTACTGCCCATTCGAATTTGACAGGTTGTCATGATTTGCCACCACTTGTCAGTCTTTAAGTTCCTTATTTTTTACAGACTATGATCCAATCACATTTTAGTTCTCATGAGCTGTCAAGCCCGAGCACCTGTGCGCGTGAAATCCCACCTTGGTGTAACAACCATCCATGAAGGCAATGTTATCTGGGCGAGTAAATTTTGCGTTAAAGTGCACAGCTTTCTATGACAAACTCATAAGACGAACGGACTCTGAGAAAGATTGGCTCATGCGAAAAGTACAACAGGCCACCGGACTCCACACCCCCGAATCAAATTAGCAAAAGTGAGTAGGCATAATTCTGTTACGTTATTACAGATGTTGTTGTGTACACCTGAAACGTAGGCTGTGTTCATTTTTCAGAGTATAATGTGTTCATGTTATCCGGAGTGCAAACGCTTTTTTGTTGTTGTTTCAATCCAATTCATTAATTTGTCACAATATTTTGTTATAGTATAGCTTTTACAGTTGAAACTGTTCATCTTTGACAGAGAGACGCATGTGTTTTCTGAGTAAAACGCTCTTTTGTTGCTTCAATCCAATTCATTCAGTACAAACACTATAGACTGTATTTGTTTATTTGATAATACAATTTGATTTACAGTAAAATAGTAGGCTCACAATTTGATGTACAGTAAATTAGTAGGCTCTACTTTGTGTGTAGGTGGTGTGTGTGTGCGGGGGGCTCCCTGACTGTCCTGTATTTCACCCTATTGAATCTGGTCACCCAAAACCCTAAAATGTATTATATTTATTAGCAAGACATTACACTGTCCATTTTCAGTAGCTGGATTTTTATAAAGTGGACATAACTAACAACAGAGTGATATGCCACCTAGGGCTGTCACGATAATATTTTAGTTGAGGCTTAATTGTGGTACATATAATTGCGATTAACTATTTAATTGTTTATATTGTAGGCCTAAATTGTATGCCACTGTTATAGTGTGAGCCAAATAATATTGTAGGCTTAAAATTAGCCTACACGTGATGGATAGTTCTTAAGATTTGTGGTGTTTGCGCTTTTGAGCGCAATCTTTCTGATGCAAATCCGACAATTCGCCTCCTTGAAATTATTGGGCTCACCGCTTTCATTTAGCTTAACACCAAAATGCGCCCAGGGTGGTGCAGTTGTGAAAGGCTTTGGTGGTAGTTCGGCGAACTACCCCTAAATCAAATGTTGTTAACAACTGCTCTTCACAAAATACAAAGCAATGACAATTAAATTTTCCTGCGCATCGTGACATTTCACCTCTCGCTTTTTTGCAAATATTAAACTATAGCCTAGTTATTTGAAATAGCCTTCCTCACACAGCAAAACGTGTTTCAACACAGTTAATTAAAAATGTACAGGGACGATTCATTTTCAAACATTAGTATGAAATAGGACCACAGATATTTCTATCCAAGCATTTTAATGCGCATTTTCTAATTAGGAAATATGGATGGAAATGACAAAAAAGTCGACTTACAATATTAGTAAAAATATTTTACGCACGCTTGAGTGTTTTTTTTCTTTTGTAAATCAGTGTTGATGTCACAAATCTATTAAATAATAATGTTGCAAAATTACATAACGGTGCATTGGTGCAAAACAATTCTAAACTAGGTTTAAACATACTGGAACTAAGAAGCAAATATATGTTTCAGTTAATGATCTGCGCTGTCAAACACTCTTCTGCGCGCCTCCGCTAGACATCCTAACTGATGGAAACTGACATATACTGCATGGTATTTGTTGAGATGTTTCTAACATTTGGCATAAAAATCCCTTATTCAGATTGGAAACATATGATTTTGGAATCAAAATAATGTGCAAAAAGATCATTGTCATAAAAATAATTGCATTCTGGCTCAAATAATAACGATCAGGCAATTAGGTAATAATTGTGACAGCCCTAATGCCACCCTTGAATTTCAACTTGCCACCCCATGTAAAATTTTCTAGAAACACCACTGCCGTTACGTTACCAACAATAATATTGTACTGGATTACAGATACTTTTGAAAAAATATAAGACTACTTCTTGGATTACTTCAACTGAAAAAGAATAGGTGCGCGAAATAATTAAGGCACGTTGTATTGTTGATCTTTTTATTTAATGTTTTAAAAAACATTGTTATTTGAACCCAAATAACAATTGCGCGCCTCAGTTTTGTGTGTGATCACCATGCACGCAAAGGTGTGCGCGCATAACCAGATTAGTGACCGATGAAGTGCTAGTTTAATTTTCTCCGGTATTGGTTGGTTTAAATATTGTATATCTACGATATTAGCCGATCCATATAAAATGTGATTTAGTTATCTACTATCAATGCATCCTTCTCAGAACAATGATAGGCAATAGGCCTACCTGGTGTTATATCTTTTTCAGACAGGAATTGTAGAATATTAGGCAACTATTTGTTAGATATAGCTGTAACATGGCGCTGCCTTCAAGATAAAATATTATATGGAATTTATCACGACATTTGAGAAGAAAAGGTGTGTCGGGAAGCACTCTGCCTAAGGATGATGATTTGTATTTGATGCAGCCACCTCAACTCCATACAGGTAGGCCATTGTGATTCTGCTTGCTTTGCATCTCAGAAAATTGTGTTCATTGGTTATCACTGGCTACTGACAACATCGAATTTAAGCTAAGAGTGCAGGTGTATAATCACTGTTTCTTTCATTTTCTGCAACATTTTGACAGTGTTGGTGGTTATGGAGCAAAACATCAGACTACTGCAGATTGAATGTACGTGCGAAAAGCTACGAATATCTTTATTTTTATTTACAATAATGTCAATACCCTTTTTGAGAAATTGTCGTTCATTTTTCAACAATGTTTTGAAGCCATAAAAAACATGAATAAAACACAAATAACAGAATAGGTTAACACATCCTTAGATTTTGGGTTATGTTCAGATAAAAAGTCAGATTCTGGAAGATCAAGGGTTATTGGATTAATTGTAATGACTGAATATTTGACAGACATTTAGCTTGTATTGTAGAGATGTAGCACAATCATATTGAAGTAGAAAGCGATGGTTTAGAAACCCTTTCCAACATAACCCATAAGGAAAAATGCAAATTCCGTTTTTGGCCAGCTATGTAAACTCTAACATTGATTGATCCTGCAAAAGGTGTTCAATTCCTATTTGTCTTCTAATGCCTCTTAATATTAAAGTAATCCAAAAGTAATCAAAGTAATCATATTACGTTACTGAATTTGAGGAATCAAAAAGTTACGTTACTGATTACAAATGTGGACTTACCCAACCCTGATGATAGCAGAAATCACGCAAATGGCCCTGACCAAAAGTTTACACACCATTGAATGTCTGGCCTTGTTACAGACACACAAGGTGAAACACAGGTGAAAATGGCAACTAAAGGTGAATTTCCCACACCTGTGGCTTTTAAAATTGCAATTAGTGTCTGTGTATAAATAGTCAATTAATTTGTTAGCTCTCACATGGATGCACTGAGCAGGCTAGATACTGAGCCATGGGGAGCAGAAAAGAACTGTCAAAAGACCTGCGTAACGAGGTAATGGAACTTTATAAAGATGGAAAAGAATATAAAAAGGATCCAAAGCCTTGCAAATTCCAGTCAGTACTGTTCAATCACTTATTAAAAAGTGGAAAATTCAGAGATCTCTTGATACCAAGCCAAGGTCAGGGAGACCAAGAAAGATTTCAGCCAAAACTGCTAGAATAATTTTTTGGGATACAAAGAAAACACCACAAGTAACTTCAGGAGAAATACAGGCTGCTCTGGAAAAAGACGGTGTGGTTGTTTCAAGGAGCACAATACGACGATACTTGAGCTGCATTGTCGAATTGCCAGAAAGAAGCCTTTACTGTGCCATTGCCACAAAAAAGCCCGGTTACAGTATGCTTGACAACACCTTGACACGCCTCACAGCTTCTGGCACAATGTAATTTGGAGTGACGAGACCAAAATAGAGCTTTATGGTCACAACCATAAGCGCTATGTTTGGAGAGGGGTCAACAAGGCCTAAAGTGAACAGAATACCATCCACAATGTGAAACATGGTGGTGGCTCACTGATGTTTTGGGGGGGGGTGAGTTCTAAAGGCAAGGGAATCTTCAATGAAAATTAATGGCAAGATGAATGCAGCATGTTATCAGAAAATACTGGCAGGCAACTTGCATTCTTCTGTACGAAAGCTGCGCATCGGACGCTCTTGGACTTTCTAGCACGACAATGACCCTAAGCACAAGGCCAAGTTGACCCTCCAGTGGTTACAGCAGAAAAAGGTGAAGGTTCTGGAGTGGCCATCACAGTCTCCTGACCTCAATATCATCAAGCCACTCTGGGAAGATCTCAAACGTGCGGTTCATGCAAGACGACCAAAGACTTTGCATGACCTGGAGGAATTTTGCCAAGATGAATGGGCAGCTATACCACCTGCAAGAATTCGGGGCCTCATAGACAACTATTACAAAAGACTGCACACTGTCACTGATGCTAAAGGGGACAATACACAGTATTAAGAACTAAGGGTATGCAGACATTTGAACAGGGGTCAGTTCATTTTTTTCTTTGTTGCCATGATTTGTGTTATGATTGTGCCATTCTGTTATGACCTACAGTTGAATGTGAATCCCATAAGAAATAAACAACATGTGTTTTGCCTGCTCACTCATGTTTTCTTTACAAGGGGTACATATAGCTCCGGACAAAATTAAGAGACCACTGCACCTTTTTCTTTCCTTTCCAAAAAAGTCGAAAAGGAAGGTTTTGAGTGAGGAACAGAAGGGTTAAAATTAAGAGACCACTGCAAATTGAACGCTTCTATTAGTCTCTTAATTTTTTCCACAGCTGTATATTACCAATTCTCCAAGGGTATTCAAACTTTTGAGCACAGCTGTAAATAATTTTAGTAGCACTACCATCTGTACACAAACGTAAGTAGCGAATGCGTGTGTCTGTGGGTAGGGATGTGCAGGTATGGTAATGTGGGCTGGTGTGGCTACAGTGCCAGGGCTGAATTTTTGTCCCAGTCCGCCCCTGCCCTGGAGCGTGATAGACACGGACAGGTCCTTAAGAGCTGAAGGCAACTCAGTCAACAACATGTTCTGTTCCGGACACTTGATTTATCCGGCCTAGACTTTAAGTCCTCATGATCAAATACAGAACTATACAAATCATTGCTATTGTTCCACAAGCAATCGGTGTCTGAACTCATATTATCCATTCTTTTTCTATACTTTTAAGATACTCGTAAGTACAATCTGCACTACGTTTTTACTACAGCATTCATTAGGTGAACTTACAGTGGATATAAAAAGTCTACACAACCCTGTTAAAATGCCAGGTTCTTGTGATGTAAAAGAATGAGACAAAGATAAATCAGAACTTTTTCCACCTTTAATGTGACCTATAACG
Organism: Esox masquinongy; assembly: GCA_016801175.1. Classification (NCBI taxonomy): domain Eukaryota; kingdom Metazoa; phylum Chordata; class Actinopteri; order Esociformes; family Esocidae; genus Esox; species Esox masquinongy. Next base: position 37,881 of record JACXGI010007048.1, read on the forward strand.
TGAACAATTCAATTGAAAATCAAACTGAAATCTTTGAGGGGGAAAAAATAAAAAATAAACTCACAATAACCTGGTTGCATAAGTGTGCACACCATTAAACTAATACTTTGTTGAAGCACCTTTTGATTTTATTACAGCACTCAGTCTTTTTGGGTAGGCGTCTATTAGCATGGCACATCTTGATGTGGCAATATTTGCCCACTCTTCTTTGCAAAAGCGCTCCAAATCTGTCAGATTGCGAGGACATCTCCTGTGCACAGCCCTCTTCAGATCACCCCACAGATGTTCAATTGGATTCAGGTCTGGGTTCTGGCTGGGCCATTCCAAAACATTAATCTTCTTCTGGTGAAGCCATGATTTTGTGGATTTGGATGTGTGCTTTGGATCGTTGTTGTGCTGAAAGGTGAACTTCCTCTTCATCTTCAGCTTTCTAATGGACGCCTGAAGGTTTTGTGCCAAAATTGCTATTATTTGGAACTGTTCATAATTCCCTCCACCCTGACTAAGGCCCCGGTTCCAGCTGAAGAAAAACAGCCCCAAAGCATGATGCTGCCACCACCAAGCTTCACTGTGGGTATGGTGTTCTTTGGGTGATATGCAGTGTTGTTTTTGCGCCAAACATACCTTTTGGAATTATGGCCGAAAAGTTCAACCTTGGTTTCAACAGACCATAACTCATTTTCCCATGTGCTTTTGGGGGACTTGATGTTTGTTTTTGCAAACTTCAGCCGGGCTTGGATGTTTTTCTTTGTAAGAGAAGCCTTCCGTCTTGCCACCCTACCCCATAGCCCATTCATATGAAGAATACGGGAGATTGTTGTCACATGTAGCACACAGCCAGTACTTGCCAGAAATTCCTGGAGTTCCTTTGATGTTGCTGTAGGCCTCTTGGAAGCCTCCCTGACCAGTTTTCTACTCGTCTTTTCATCAAATTTGGAGGGACGTCCAAGTTCTTGGTAATGTCTCTGTTGTGCCATATTTTCTCCACTTGATGATGACTGTCTTCACTGTGTTCCATGGTATATCTAATGCTTTGGAAATTCTTTTGTACCATTATCCTGACTGATATCTTTCAACAATGAGATCCATCTGATGCTTTGGAAGCTCTCTGCAGACCATGGCTTTAACTCT